>JAXIVJ010013510.1:0-27500 GCA_036785665.1 Chirona hameri | reverse complement strand
CCGGCTCTCCGGCCACAGTGCTGCGCATCAGCAGCGCTTCCCATAGAGCCGCCATCGGCATGACGGAGTTTCAACTCGGCCAGACCGGGTGCTGGTCATCGCACACGTCGTGGCGGTACCTGTGACGCCTGGTATCTGCCTCGCAAGCCACCCCGCAGGTCATCTCGGGTTGTGCCCCCTCGCGTGAGTGTCTGCGACCACATGGATGAATGGACGCCGCTGTATGCGCTATATGCGCTGTATGCGCTGTATGACCTCGTTTTCGTTTGGTCCCGCCTGGCGCTGGTCCTCACTCCTTGCGCAGGTGCCAGTGACGCCCGGCCGGGCACGACCTATTGCTACGTTTCGTTGTACGCGGTGTTGTCCCTCTCGTCGTTCTCGCATGTTATGGATGCTGCTCCCTTGTATGTATGTGTCGATCCTACACGTCGCAGGTACCCTCAGTTAATCTAAAAGGCAACAGTAGACTGTCATGTGGCGCGTCGCGTCGTACGCCAAATGTTACGTTCGCGGGTTCGGCTGGGGGTAGTGGGCATTTTCCCTCACCCAAAGTGCATGCTGGGTCTGACAAACCAAAATACATAGACCAATACCACAGCTATGCCTTTGCAAGCGCAAACATGCGGATAAATGTAGTAAACGGATTTGCTCAATAATCAGCCTACTTTCAGACACATGGTACAGTTATGTAAGCCTAACGCAGTTATCAGCTAGTAAGTAATAAGTGTACCGTAGGTTCTTCCTATATGCAGGTGATGTACGTTTTCAGCACAGTTGACTTTTCACTTGACCTCAAAATAAATTCAAATGTTTTCTGGTATGTAGCGCAATAAGAGAGCAATATTGACATTGTCCGTATAAATGCATTCTTCGAAATGAATGAATTTGTTCTTCGCGTCGTGCAATATCAATCAGCCTGTCCTGAAACCCAACTAAGCTACGGCTTACGACACCAATCAGAGAGAAACGCCCTGCAGCGCGTATTTCAACATGTGCCTCTTGCAACAGGCAACCGTCGGACCACTGCAGTCCATATTCCCTAGTCTCGGAGCGTCGCTGCCTTTTTCGTGTCGGCGTCGGACGACACTCTATTGGCACGCTGTCGGACCTGGCGACTGGCGGGCCCCATCGGGCGGCCCCAGCCGCGCCGCGCCGGCCACCAGCCAGGAAATGGCGTCACATTTCATCGCCCCGGACGCTGGCCATGCAGCGTTGTTCATGTGCGACACAGTGTCCGACGGCGGCCGGACGGCGGCCGGGGCCACTTCAGAGGCGTCCTCGCACGATTGGATCCTCCGGAAGATTGCGGACCGACGGAAAATGACGCCGCCGAGAGCCGCACAAAGACGTAAGTTCCGCCAGCAGGCGGGATGAGATCTGGATGGGATGCAAAAGGGCACCGGCGCGGTTTTCTCAGGCTGGTTTGTTCTGATGGGGGCTGGTTAGCTCCAGGGTTGGTTTGATCTGATGAGGCCGTTTTTTTCCGTAGTGAAGAGGCTTAGAGACTTTGGAATTTTCAGAAGACATGTCATTATCCCGCATGTGTCGGTATCCAAGCGTTTCAAAAATAATTGACATCAAAAGGTTTCAGCAGTTCTTTCTCGATCTGCAATTATGTTACGTGACTTTGTTTTACAGTAGCCGCTACAGCGTGACTACAGCAGCTTCACAAAGACCGATCAAACTAACTCAGACAGACACACAAACACACCCACAAACACTCTCACAAACACTCCCGCCGCAGCAGACAGCCAATCGATCAACAGAGTTCGCAGCCGAAGCGCCGCATTCGCAACTCTCTCGGTGGCGAAATTACCCAACTTGCGTCTCCATCTGAGGGATGTGTTTGTTTACCGAATCGTGCGCATTCACTGCACGGGCACGACCAGCCTGGCTGACTATCACCTGCGCCGGGAAGCGACGCGATGCGCCGCGTTAAGTTATCTCGTCTGCCGCCTGCGTGTGTGCGACGGGAAGTCGCCATATTGCCGCGACGGTCACGCGTTCGACGGCGGCCATAAATTGAGCCATCCTATCGGAACTGACACAAGCCGCCCATTTTCCGGGCCGTTTTTTCCGATCGGAGCGCGTGATCAATCCGTCTTGTCGTTCCGCCACCGGGAAGACACAGTTCATAAAGGAAGCAGCCGACTCGGCGCCGGCCGCGCGAGAGCTGAGACGACGGAAATGGCAGAAACGGGCGAAACAGCGCCCCGTGTTGCTTTTAATGACGCTCTCTGCTCTGATGACAAATCGTCCGGCTCTTGTTTACGACACTGCGGGAGGTAAAATACTCGTGTTCGGGTGGAAGGATATTAGTTCGCCGCTTATTTTGAACCCTCGTTTTGGCGCCGTCAGTGTGGGCAGCGTGTCGTTGGTAAAGACGTGTTCTGTGTGGTGCTAGCGGCGAATCAAAGGTCTGCGGCGGAAAGGTTCAGTGGTTGGAACCGGAATCGATTGACCGTGCAATGTCGGCTGACATCTAAAGGGCGGGTCGCGAATCTTTACCACCTCCATTCGCGGATGTTCTTGGGAATTTTGCGAGTTATTGGTGTCGCCACATTTAACATTATCGCGGCTTCCATAACCTGTGAATGAACACAAATACTAAGGGCACCGGCGAAGTGAGACGAAATGTTAGTGTAAATGTCGTGATATTCTTTCAGGTCACTTGTAATTAAAGGCGGATCCAGGAGGGGGGGGGGTGAACGGGGTCATACCCTCCCCCCAAGCCTGTTCAAGAGGGGGGGGGCAAACTATGTTTTGCCACCCCTCCCCACCCCCAAGACGTGAAGTCTAATACATGCTTTATTTGCGTTTTTAGAACGGTACTGGGCATCCCAAAATTGCAGCAGTCCAAATCCAGCTGGCCACAGTCAAAAACTGTTAAAAAAATCGCACCGCTTCGCGGCATCACACAAGTTTCGCAATTACATATACAAATTTGGAAAATGGCAAAATGAATTCCATTAAGTGTCTTGCAGAGGCGGTAATTGGCGGTAATTGCTGGCCCCAGGGCCAACTCTCTTTATAAAATATTCACTTTAAAGCGGGCTACATGTTTAGCTAGTCTGCCGAGTTCCGAAAAAGGCGACGCGAACGCAAAGATGCGGACATCGGCACCCGGAAGCTGCTCCAGCGGTGCTCAACTTGCTGGCCCGAAGAGCTAATATTGGGGACCAGGCCAGGACTATCTCCCCAAGCCATCTCCCCAGGCTCCTCCAGATCTACAGGGATCATTTATGCGCGGAAATGTCGTTCTGCCTCATGCTGCTTTCAAACCATTGCACTGTTACCAGTTGTGTGTCACAGTTCGTTACATATGTAATACAGTTATTATTATCATATGTACTATTGAGCGCTGACTACCACCGGTCATCGTGATTTACTATCCGATGCGAATGTATATGAAAAACTACATTCATTTCAATATTTGTCATCATACCGAGATGTGCAACCAGGAAAAGAGGTCTTGGCTCCACGCACGGTTTGGTTCCAATTTGTTTTTTTCCAGGACCCATTTTTTTTTGTACGTCGCTTCGCGGCGTCACATCGGTAGTCGTCATAACGAAGCCATAGTCATCGTATTCGGTTCATTGCAACGCTTAATTGAATGAATATAATTTTTAGCTTCTTATCCTCTACAAGACCCACCGCCTATATTTCTGGGTTTTATCAGGCAAACCTGTACAAATTTCGCGCCACATGCAAATCCACATTAAAAATGTTGCAAAGGCTTAAATACACGCATAACAAATTGGGGTACATTTTTTCTCGTCATTTCAGCCTACCCCCCCCCCCCCCCCCCTTCCACACTCAAAAATTATCGGCGACGCCCCTGGGTTCAGCTGACAATTGACACAGTTGTGCTCAGTGTAAGGCAATGTCGGAACAATACAAACTGCAAGCTGACATCTTTCCTTTTTCGATATCCCAAAAGATGGAAAACCTAAAAAAAAACATTAGAAATCGTGTGGTTGCAAAATAAAGTAGCCCAAATCCGGGAATAAATTCGAAATTGGGGGTAGATAAGGTCCGCTAAAAAAAACGGTTCGCCCCCCCCCCCCCCCAAAAAAAAACGGCCGGCTAGATCCCCAATTTAATGTGAACTGTGGCGGGTAGATAACCGGAGTTGGTGGGCGCCTGCACTGTCAACGGTGGTAATGTTAGCCATTACATTGAGTTTGTTGAAGTCATTCTGGTTGAGCACACTTCAAAGAACGCAACAAATATCTGCTTTTGAGGGTATTTTTGGCGGGAGTGATGAACAATGCTGATGTAAAGGGAAGGATTTAAGATTGAAACAAACTTCACCACGCCCTTGGAAATATTTTTAATTTACGGACGTCATGGGCGAGTATGGTTGGAAATGGGCCATTGTTCAAGTGTTTCAGTGTTAGAATGCAATGCTACCAAAAAGGCTTAGAAAACAATCACAAATAAAAGTAAAAAAAAATAATGGAACTCAACTAATTACAGATAATATTTAAACAAAACTGCAATAGAGGTTCCACGACATATTAACCGTATTATACTGCAGATTTCTGAACTTCGTCTGGTATGTGTTTTCAACCAGATATGCTCAAATTAATTTATGAATACTTTCTAATATAATTACTTTTCATGACGCTGCATAATTGTTGCGTGATCTCCTGGAAGCGACTGAAATAAAGTAACTCAGATGCGACTTAATAGGAAGGTGGTCTTAAATGTTATATTAACTCCCTCCCCCACCTCCCCCCCCTGAGGTTATTCAGGGATAGTGGCGGAAAAACGACGGCGTGCAGCGCCGCCAAATTTGACACAGCTGTTTATACATCAATTACTCACATTGTGTGAAAATGTTGACCTCAGGTCATTTCAGGTAAGGTCACCAGATCACGTCAAGTGACCTTACTTCCAAACATGTTTGCGGTCGTGCCAAAGCCACAGTGCTTGTCGGAGATATTTGAAATTTATAGGATGTCATAAGGTCATAAGTACCTACAATTCGTTTATCTCGTTTTGTATATCGGTGACCTAAGGTCAGGTCAAATTCATGACCTCCCTATTATAAGTCAATGGGAAAATATACAAATGCTTCATTGTAAGAGAATATGCATTAGATCAGGCCAATTCTGTAAGAATGGTGTTAGTTTACCCCATTATTGATGAGCCAGGTGCAATTGTTGCTCGGTGACCTCTGCTAGGTCAGCTGAGGTCATCTGAGGTCACCAGGACTTGTTTTGCCAATAACTCGTGACAGAATAAAGATACACTGTACACACATTTCACAAGCGTGTGTCATATTTACAAGCATAATACGTAAATACGTATTACGTAAGAATTAACGTAAATCTGCAGACCCTTTGCCTTGTTTTAATACGACGTTTTGAGTCGTTGCCATTACTAGTATGTTGTATCTCCCTACAACCTATTAACTCGTATTTGGTTGAACGAGCTACGAAGGACTGCTTTGCCCTCGTAATATCTACGACCGTCTACAATGTTATATTAATGTCATTAATATATAAAGTTATGTAATTGTATGAGTCTTACAAGACCATACTTTGCGCTCGTTGTGTCAAAGCAAGGAAAATGTTCGTAATCGTAGCAATGCTTACCCGGGGCAGGCCTGTACTTGTAAGTAGCTTACCAGGCACTGCCCCGAATTATATGTTACGGAGGTATTCCTTGTAGTCGTATCGTTTTATGCGAGGTGTACGTAGACAGTTTGCAGCTCCCTGTGAAGAAAAAAAATCACAAAACTCTTTGAAGTATATTTTAGAACCAGCATAAGTGATAACCCTGATGTGCGTCATGTGACATGCGTACTGCGTATCCTCCGACGTGACGCAGACGTCCTGTGACGTGCAAAACAAACGTCATCTGTAGCCTATTTCACAAAGCAAAAAGGTTTGTAATTACAAAGAATTTCTTTGTAATTACAAATAATTTTTACACATGTTTGTAGTTAGTTTGGATTTCACAAAACCCCAGGGCAGTAAATCTCAATTTACTATTTACAAACTACTTTACAAAGATATTGTTTGTAAAAATGTTTGCAATTGCACACGTTCTATTTCTCAAAGGTTGACGGAAGTGAGGAAATGTTTGCAATTACAAACTTGTAATTCCAGTGGGTCAGGGGTTCTGAATTTCAGAAACTGCGTTGACAGTTGACATTGTTTGACTGTTCAGGTTATTTTCTTGGTGAGGTTGTTACGTTGCCGAGGTTGTTAGGGTAATGGTTTAGTTATGCATAGGTATAGCTGCCCAAAACAATTTATTTTTCCGAGAGATTCGAACAGGGATCTCCAGCTTTGAAGTCCAGTCACAGTGCATGCACCTTACCGATTGCGCTGTGAGGGGCGCCTCCGCGCGGAGAAACCGCATGGCGATAGAATTGCAGCGGTCAACGATGTCTTGTGCAATGTACAGTGAACCTTCACCCTTTACGAAGTAAGAAATCGGCTAGGTTATGTGAAAAAATGGTCGAGAAATTCAACGATCTTTCTTTTAAGAGTAGTTATGTTGTTATGCTCCGCCACCAGGTCAATGGCACGGTAGATAAAATACTGGTGAATGGTCAAATTCTGTTTACTCTAACTGCTTACCAAGGTGTATTCTTACGATCAGAGTTTGCATTCCGATGAAATGTTAATTAAAAGATTATTCTCCCTATAACTAATTTTATATTGAATAAAAAAATAAACCACAATGTAAATATTTGTTAAATTAATTTGTTAACAATCAAATTATTTGTCATTAGCATCAAGTTTTAATACAAACGTTCTTGATTTCAAGCTTTCTGCTGTACTAGCATTTGTGTTTACAATTTTGTTTACAATCGGTAATTCAGAGGTGGCGAATGCTTGTGAAATAGCTTTTTGTGAGGTTTGCAATATTTTCTTGCGTTTGTATTCGCAAACATGTGTAATTACTACTTCTTTGTGAAATAGGCGTCTGGCATGAACACAAACGCAAAAAGATGCTTCAATAATTTTGAAACCGAAACGATGACCTCAGCCTCAAACGATACAAGGTACCTTTTTAACATACGACCCGGGAGCCTCGGTCCCCGACTGACGCCAAGATTATATCTATACAGGAGATATGACTGACGATTCATCTACTTTACACATAATAATATATGCACATGTTGGCATATATGAAAACACCCGATAACACTATCAACACAAGAAGTTGAGCTCTTACCATCTTTCTGGTCTGCTGAAACGCACCGGGAACTTGGCCTTAGTGGAAACACTATACCTCACCTATGCTTCACCTACCTATGCTTACCTACCTACCACCTACCTATGCTTCATCTTGCCTTCTGTGCGCCTCAACTCAATCAACCAGCAAAATGCACATCTTGATGGGAGACATATATTCAAGACAAAAAACAATTAACTTAAAACAATACAACACGCGCATGGCTCGCCCAACGCCAGCAAGTTAGCCTGCGCCAGCACCATGCAGACCTGCCAGAGTGCCCCACTGAGCCGCATGCCGGGAATAACATTCGTGAAGGACCCTAACCGAGATACTTTCTTGTTAACCACTCAGAGAGCAAAAACAATACGCTATAAAATGGTTTTATTACCGAGCGGGCGCGAAGCGCCCGTTAGGTTTCTCGTCAACTCATTAGAACAATTTACATTTGACCCGGCCTGATCCAAAAATGGTTTGATTTATCCAAGGCCCTATAACAACAGGTTGGACGGAGTTTTACACCAAAATTATACCAAGTTTTGCAATGACATTATGGTAACTTATCCATACAGTGGTAATTCCAGTCACCATGCCACTCAAACTGGGAATTATGACAGCAACAAAATATTTTGTGTTCACATTATCTCTGTTGTTTAGTTATAAAGAAGAATATATAAATTATAGCAAAGGATTCTTAGTAGTAGGATATAATGTTTTTTCTCACGACTACTTTTGCCAGATTGTACAATTCTGGCGCGCCAGGGACAAATAACAATAACAATTTATATTCCCCGCTTTTCGCTTTTACCTATGGCTTGCTACATTAAATATGCAACGTTGCCATATTCACATATATAGTTCTTCACTTCATTTTCAATTACCTGTGATGAATTTTGAGTAGAGCTTAGTAGTGACCAGTTACTTTCTTCCAATATACAGTGTGGAATATTGCGCAGCACGTGAAATGTTGTTGCTGATCTGCTGCAAAATCAATTGTTCTGTTTTTATTTCACCGCCAGCTTACCATGATTTTCATTTTAGCATTGCCCATTTTATCATCGTCCTTGGGCAATAATCTTTTATATTTATTTCAATCCTTAATCAAGAATCAAGATTCTGTAGAATCTAATTAAAAGCATTTACAAAAGTTATTAAGATGTCATGTTATATCAGTTATACAGTTCAAGAAGTTATTAAAAAGGCCAGTTTATCTTTTCAGAGGAATGTGCGTGCAGACTGAGAGAGAATGTGCCAGTCATCGAAGTCCTGAACTAAATGGCGTATTTCCACATCTTGGCCGGATCGCAATACCTACGTGTATACTCATCGCCAATATCATTCCATCATAGACACTCTGCTGGACGTAGTCAGTGACTTCAGCCGCAACATGGACGAAGGCCGTGTCACGAGTCTTCCCGATGGACCTGTCCAATGTCTTCGATTGCAGGAACCGTAATATGCTACTGAACCAGCTAGAATGCTATGACATATTTTGCCACTCTGATTCGAAGAATATTTCGGATGTCGCAAACATCTTAAAAGGACGTGAAACGGAGCGAGATGTTCCATTGGGAGTGGTGCATCATCTACACTATAAACCCACGCCATGCCGGGGGCGTCTGAACACCCCCTTCTAAATCGGCTCTGATTGGGAGAAACGGAATGAAAAATACTGTTCAATAGCTTGTGAAAAAATCATGTCGAAATCACTTCAGTCACTTTTTTGTCTCAGGTCAGTATTGAGGCCCCAGAGATCATCAAAGGTCAAATTTTACAATTTTGGAATTTTGCCCCAGAAATCCAAAAATATATCGGGAACTATTATGGTAAGGCAAAAAAAAACTGAAAAAGCAACCGAAAGCTCTTGCAAAATGCTACTGCCATTGGTGTTATCAAATTTTAGCTCAGGTCAGGTCTCAGAGTTTAGGCTCCTGAATCCAGAGGCTATAAAAGGTCATACAAACTGTTATGGCAAAAGTTTGTAGTTAATAACGTCTTATCCGAGCGCGATAGAACAATAACTTTAACGTTATCGTGTTTATCTCCTCAAAGCGTTTCGAATCATATTATTTTGCAATTGGTTTAAGTCAAAGGAATTTTCTCCTCAGTTCAGCAGGGTCATCAGAGGTTATCCGAGGGTCATATGGCGACCCAAGTGGGTCGCACGGCGCATTTTTTTTTTAAAGCACCGACGAGATAAACACAATAGTGTCCGTTTAACGTCTGTATCTGTATTTAATCAAAAGTTGTTGCAAAAACTTGTTGGTGACCTCGGATGACCTCAGATGACTTTGAATGACTCACTGATTAAAATTGTGCCTGGGTTATCAAGATCACCTCACACATAATAACATTATTTTGAAAGATTTGGTATGATATAATGTGTATCAGTTGAATAAGAAGCATTTGTAATTGTTACCATTGACTTGTATTGAAGTCACGTGTTCTACCTGACCTTAGGTCACCGATATAAAATATCTGAGATAAACGAATTGTATGCACTTATGGCCTAGTTAAATACTGTAATATATTAACCACTCAGCCTAAAACTGTGGCTGTGGCACAATTGCAAACGTTTTGGAGGTGGAATCACGTGACCTGATCTGAGATGACCCGAGGTAAAAAAATGCACAAAATGTGGATGATTGCACACAATGTGAAAAATTGCACACAGCGCGGAGGCTCCACGACCGTCCCCATCACTTGCGGCGTGGTCCAAGGCTCAATTCTGGGACCAGTGTTATATTTACTTTTTACTAATGACTTGACACCGTTTTTGTAACACCAAGACGGTGTTATATGCTGACGACGTGCAATTAATCAACTGTGGCCTCCCCAACCGACATGGAGAGCTACAACAAGACATCGAGTCAACGCTGAGCAAAGCCCAGCGATGGCTTGTTGAAAACACTCTTAAAATTAACCCAACCAAATCTGACCTTGTTCTCATTTCTTCTCGACATAGGATGTTTGTACACAATTTCGAAGTACGTTTTGGCAATGCAACGCTTCACCCATCTGGTAGTGCGAAAATTATAGGGGTCGTTTTGGACAGTAATCTTACTTTCGAAAAGCATGTTTCTATCATGACGCAACGATGCTACGCAACGCTGTTCGGCCTGTCAAAATTTGCACACCGACTGCCAAAATAAGTAAAAAAGTGTATAATTGAATCGTTGTTTTTTTTTCTCGCATATATTGCATTGTGCGACGGTCTGGGCAGGCTACAACACAACACAACGTAAACGTATACACAAAAGAATAAAACACAGCACAATATTTGCTAAATGCTGTCGTCAGACACGTATGATGCCTATGGATGTGGATTGAAATGGCCGAAAGTGGACGAACTTGTTGCCGAGCGAGACCTGGTGATGGTACATCGTCTGCTGTATGATAATAATGCACCGATCTGTCTGAGAGATTTGCTGTCGTACCGCGAGAATGTGTCCACCAGAGAAACCCGAGGTTCTGCAGCGGGGCTGCTGCACATGCCTCGAGTCCGTACCGAGCACGCCCGTCGATCGTTCAGATTTCGGTCAACGGCCAAATGGAACGAGGCGCCGGGCGAAGTGCGAGACGCTGGAGCAGTGGCGGTGTTTCGTGCGTGGATGAGGGAGTGGCTGACAGCAGATCGCTAACTGCGAGAACCAACTGTCTTGTGCTTTTAACGCCTTTGAGTCGACAATTTTGTATGTGGATTTATTTGAAAAGTGTAACTGTGATACAATGTAAAATGACACTTGTCATGAAAAGCCGTGTTTTGCGGATGACATATACGAATACACGATGATTGATACCCAAACACCTGTGGCAAAAACGGCGGCGCGCAGCGCCGGCTGCACCGCTGTTCCTTCCTCGAAAACCTTAGTGGGTGGGGTTAATAAGTTGGTTGAGTTTTAGCAATCCGTAGCTGCCCCTCCATGTAACGAGAGACTAATAATAATAAAGTTCACAATCTGATGAAAATATACCGAAAATCATCATTATTATGTACGTTACACTTACGTGGTTTAGATGAACGATTGACTGTTGAAATGTCTGACGAACCTTATACATTTTGACCCGGGATACGGACCCGGGATACGGATAGAGAAAACAGTGAAAAACATGGGAATGAGCACATTATGGGAAAATATGTTTTTTGAATCATATTTTCCATAATTCCAAAATAATTTAAAACACTTCAAAAAGTGTTTTAAAATCGATTTAGAAAACGCTCCATTTCCCATTGTTTCAACAAAAATATGCCCTCGGGCCCCCTCTTACATACGTCTCAGGCGTCTTGCCAGATATAGTAGGAACTAAACTTCGACCCCCCCTCCCCTGGATTTATCAAAGCATTCATTTCTTATACGCTGAAGCATGCAGTGCTCAGGACGTGCTCCCTTTTGGCGGATTCGATAAAGGAGATCATGTACAATTTAATAAAACTCAAAGTTTATGTTGGCATGCATGCCTGGCAATTTTTATAGAGGACTAAAACGACTAAAAGTACTACGTGTACTACCACGTTTGCTCCCGTACCGTTTCATATTTCAAACCTGTTTTAGCTTTACCAGTGCGCGTCCGCTCGGTCATCGCCCAAAAAGGCATTTTACTGGTTAATAACAGATAACTATACGTCTTAGAAAATCGCGTTATCTAAAATGGCGAAAGAGATTATCGCATGAAGCTTAACGCGGCACATGCTTGTGCTCGTTATGAACAACGTGCGACATCCACGTAACTGTGCTTCCACCACAAGTTTAACGAACGTGTCGCTGACTGCCAACAAATGTGTGGCTTACACATACACATGTTACACATGTTATACACATACGGAGCAGATCCGTATCATTTTTACAATAGGCTCCCTATTCTTTTTCCAAATTACTAATGCAAAACTAGGTATTGGCATTAACCCGCCATTGACTGGTGGGCGGCGTTTAACCCTATTCCCTGCGGGGCAGATTCTGCCCCTCCCGGTGTTTTTTCACTTGTCTCTTCTAAACCGTTAGGCCTAGCGTCCTTAAACTATGTGTCTTTTCCCAAAATTGTATGGCGCGTGTTGTGTCAAAATTTTGGAAAAAATCGGTCCAGCAGAGGCGGTTCCAGGCTCCTGTTTTGGGGAGGGTGTTACGGATGCCTTTTTGCGGTGCATACTTCCTTTGTGGTTTGCAGTGCAATAAATGCGTCAGAAACAATTTTAATGCAATATGCATTCTAGATACTGGGATTGTACATATTTCGGAGGCAGAGGCGCAATCAGGATACAAAAATGGGAAGCGATACCCACCCTTAAATTAGGTCCAACTTCAAATTAGTAAGATGATAAAAAGTTACACGCAGGGTGCCCCCATGCTTTTTTCCTGGATCAGCGTATGCGCAATATATCAAATTTAACAAATTACAGCATATAATGCCCACATGTGACGTTCATGTCGTCCCAAACAATCACGAACGGCACATATTTTGTCCATAAAAACCCCCATTTTACATTCCCTGAATACGCCTATGATTTCTTATTTTGTTTTTTGTCTTTTGATATATTAACCCGCGCACTGCAGGGGGGTTGATTTCCCCCCCCCCCTCAGGTTTGTCAAAGATAGCGAAAAAACGGCGGCGCGCAGCAACGCCGGGTTTTCGCACACCTGTCACCACATCAATTGCGCACACTTTCAACAACAAAAAAATATCCTCGGGTCATCTCAGGTCAGGTCACCAGACCAGGTCAAGTGACCCAACCTCCAAAAATGTTTGCAGTTGTGCCACAGCCAGGGTTTTTCACCGATCAGTTTGAAACTTACAGGATGGCATGAGGGCATAAGCACTTACAATTCGTTTATCTCGGAATTTTGATATCGGTGACCTAAGGTCAGGTAAATTTCGTAACCTCCCCATAATAAGTCAATGGGGAAATATACAAATGCAAGGATATGCATGATATTAGTCCAATTACTTCTGGATCATGTTATTATAGGATATTCTTGATGATCCAAGTGGAAGTTTTGTTCAGTGACCCCTATTGGGTCATTTGAGGTCATGCGAGGTCACCATCACTTTGTTGTCAATAACTCCCGACATAATGAAGATCGAGAAGTAAAACAGACATCAATGTGTTTGTCTCGTCGAGACACGTCTTCCCATATGCAACATGCCCTACTTGGGTCACCACTTGACCTTGACCTGCTGTCAATTTTTTAAGTTAACTTAACAAGGTCACCATGTAAATTATTCAAAGCGCCTTGACAAGATAAACACAATGGCGTAAACAGTTTTCTGTATTACATAAAAAGCTAATAGCGAAAAACGATTTAGCAAAAAAACGTCATTTTTTCCTTTTTTGACCTCTGGAGCCTCAAATATTAATCTGAGATCAAATTTGAGGACACCTTAGCAATTAAACATTTCAGTGGCTGGCGTTTGCTTTTTTCGGTTTGTTTCTAACTAGCATAGTTTCTGGAATATATGGGAATTTCTGGAGCGATGTCCTAAAACAAGAAAAACTGGAAAATTTGACCTTTGATGACCTCTGGTGACCTCAATTTTAACCTGACCTAAAACAATACTGAAATACTTTCGATATAACATGTATCAAGCTATCAAATTCCGTTTTCCGCTTCTCGCTACGTAGCGTAGTTTTCGAGATCTCAGGGGGGTGGGCGGAAATCAACCCCCCTGCAGTTCGTTTTCGGCGCAAAGCCCCTGCAGTACACGGGTTAAAGACTAGATCATTTGAAGCTAAAAAAAAACGCTTGGAGCATGAAAATCTGTCTAGCCACATGGCCACAATGACCTTTCAAAAAACACCCAAAATTTTCGGATTTTTTGCCCCCTGCCCCCCCCCCCATTTTTAAACAGAACAAAAATTTCGGGGTCCAAAAAGAGCGATCTTGTCATAACGAATCGAATGGCGTTTTTCCCATCGAAATCGACCGAGCGGTTCTCGAGATCTCTGGTGGGGGGGGGGGGGCAGAATCAGCCCCCCGCAGGTTAACGTAATTCTGTGCAACCGCAGGGAATAGGGTTAACGCCCCCCCCCCCGGCCCCTGATGAATTTTCGTAATAGCTAACAACCCAATAGCGCTATCAACGAGAATCTTCGGGTACCTTCTTCTAAATCACGTCTACGTCTTCTGTGAAAAATACAGCAATTTCGTCGATACAAAATAATCGAGTTATAGCAAATTTAGTGACGTCACTACACACGAGTTTTACACCAAAATCTGCTAAAATGTAACAGACCGTACAAATGCCACATTTTGAGAAAAATGTAATAACAAACGTCAAAAGATGGCCAGGGCTACAACATGGTTATTTTTGTTGTTGTTGCAAATTTTGTTTTTTGCCAACAAAATATAAAAATGGGGGGGGATGCCCACAAAATCTTTTTTTTCTCTCAAATATATTCAAAACGCCGGAATATATGTCAGAGAACCACATATGGGAAACTACCATACCAAATTGCAGAATGATATCACCTTGTTTGACTGACTTATGACCATAGGTGTCGATTTATATACTTTTGAGTGCCCTCGCCCCCCCTCTCAATGTTGAGTTCGGCCCCCAAGTGGTGATCTCGCCCTCCCCCCCCCCCCCCCCAATGACGTGCTCTCGCCCCCCCCCCAATACTTTCCGCCCTTAGATTACTTGATATATATAACAGGCATAGGTGTCGATTTATATACCTACTTTTGAAGTGGTCCTTGCCCCCCCCCCCCTATGTTGAGTTCGGCCCAAAAAAGGTGCTTCCCAATTTTTTTCTGGCCACTGGCGTATCCAAGGAGACCGAAGGGCCAGCCTCCCAAATCGCCTGAAGTCGGCCATAAAACGGTTTGTTTTAACCCTCGCCTCACAGCCCCGCCCCCCCCCTGAGGTTTTTCTTGAATAACTTTTTACATATGCGGTGCATCTTGCTGAAATTTTCTGTAGCTGAGTTTACAGCAATTATACGTAGGCTGGAAAAATTTATTTGAAAAAGGTTCAGAAATTTGGTAAATAATGACGTTTTGATGACGTCATGTTGGTAAAAATTAGAAATATTGGGAAAATCGTAGAAAATAGAGTTTGAAATAAATTGCAACCACAGTTTACCAAAGATACACAATCTTATTGTCTTTAAAATGGCAATCTCAGATTTTCAAAATTTTGGGTTTTTGACCCCTAAATTGTTAAAAACTGATTGTTTTTGGAAAAATCCCCACAAAATCAGAATTTTCTAAGATTTGAGAAAAAAACAGAATATATGTGAGAGAACTGAGTATGGACAATACTCATACCAAATTTCAAAGCAATATCTTCATTTCTGACTGAGTGATGGCTCCCTAAGTGTAAGAAACTGATGACGTCATTTTGAAAAGTACCTTTTTTGACTTTTTTTTACAAGATACTCTGAGCTCAAACTGGTCTAGGAACATGCCTTTTTATTTACATTTATCAATTTCTAATTTTGAGGTTTTCTGAAGAGCAAAATCGCTGTTCTGGACGTGGTAAATCCGAGGTCATTCACTTGACCTGGAAGGTCATCCGTCGACCTGAAACCTAAAAATCGCATAATGTTAGATTCCTCTCATGACAGGCAACATGCTGGTTCTTACCGAATTGTTCTAAGTTGCTTGGTTTGGAAGTTATCAGGGGGGCCTGTCAGCCCGCCCCCCCCCCCCCCCTGTAGGGCGAAGGTGAAAAAAGCTCCCGTGGGGCGAGGGTTAAATCACCTACTCATGCATTTAAAGCGAAATCCGATGATTTTTTAGAATTGTGTGACTTTGGGTTTTGACCCCTCCAAAGCAGCTTATTTGCTGTTCTGGCATAACGAAAACGATTATTCACACCGAAGCGAAGAACCTTTGCCAAGCCTGGGAGGGCCCCATGCCGACCTGAGATGGCCGTTTACCACTTTGAGAGGACCCTCTATCGATATAAAAGGGCGCTTTTCCGGCCTCAGAGCTTTCAGTCGGTAAAGGAGGAACAATGAACATCCGCTTCTTTGAGAGGATCATCGATCGACCTGAGAGGGCTATCGTCCGGTCTGAGAGGCCGTTTGCCAAGTGTGGAAAGGCTTTACTTACATATATGCTAGTCTGAGAGGGTCCTTACGAGACCTGAGAGAAGGAGTCTGAGAGGGCCTTTGCAATACCTGATAATTCCCTAGGCTTATCCATGAGGGCCATTGGCAGGTCCGAGAGGGTCTTGTTGCCAGTTTGAGATTCTGAGATTCTCAGCCATTCTGAAAGCCGTTTGTCGGTCGGAGGCTCGGCCGAAACTTTGGTTTGAAGCGCCGTCCGACACAAGGCCAAACCTCGTGTAGCTTTATTTTTGCGTTAAAAACTGATTTAAAACAAACTTATTGTACCCAGGGGCGTCGCCGACGAGGGATTCTGGGTCCGGAACCCCCACTCAAAAGGTGGGTGGTCCCCCCCCCCCCCCCCTCCACACACACACACACACATTTCGTGGGAAAGTTAACAATTTATCGTAAAAATTGCCTTTGCAGGAGTCAAAATCCAGCTAGCCACTGTCAAAAACTGGAAAATTTCGCGCCGCTTGGCGTCATGACACACATTTCGCAATTGCTTATACAAATTTGGAAAATGTGAAAATGAATTCCATTAAGTGTCTGGCAGAGGCTCTCCTTGACGGTAATTGCTGGCCCCAGGGCCCACTCCCTTCATAAAATATTATATTTCAAGCGGGCTAAACATGTAGGTGTAAGCTAAACATGTATGTATGTTTAGCTAGTCTGCCGAGTTCCGAAAAAGGCGACGTGAACGCAAAGACGCGGACATCGGCACTCGGAAGCTGCCGCCCGGAAGCATACCATATGTATTGCTACCTTACCAGTTGTTTGTCACAGTTCGGTAGGTGCATGTATACAGTTATAATTAGCATATGTTCTATTGAGCGCTGACTGCCACCGGTCATCGTGATTTACTATCCGAGGCTAATGTATATTAAAAACTACCTTCATTTCAATATTTTTAATCATACCGAAATGTGCTAAAATTGCATTTTCGAAGACCTAAAATTAAACTTTCCACGCCGCTTCGCGGCGTCACATCGGTGGCCATCGTCATAACGAAGCCATCGTCATTGTATTCGGTTCGTCGTAACGCTAAATTTAATGAATAACATTTTTAGCTTCTTATCCTCTACAAGGCCTATATTTCTGGGTTTTATCAGGCAAACCCGTAACAATTTATCAGCGCTTGGCAGCACTAAATAACAACTACCTACTATAACATGAAAATACACGTTAAAAAATGCTGCGAAGGCTTAAATATACGCAAAAAATGGGGGTACATTTTTTCGTCATTTCAGCCAACTCCCCAACTCAAAAATTATCGGCGACGCCCCTGGTTGTACCTATTCCTTACATTTTCTTTTATAATCAATAAATGTGTCATTTTTGGCCGATTTCAGTCATTTTGGTAAAACCGCGACGCTGATATAGGACCCGTCCGTGTTCCCCCCCCCCAATCAATTTTACAAATCGACACCGTTGCTTATGGCATCTAAAGTATGGGTAACTCATGACGTCATATTTACAAATTGCCTTTTTTTATTGACAAGATACAGACAAATCAATGGCACCACTATATTTCTGAGATAAAACTGGTCTAGAAACATGACTTTTTATTTATATTTATTAATTAAAAAATTTGCCCTTCATTGACATGAACTTGACCTGAACTTGACATTAATTTCACGTAAATGAGGTCAGGTGGTAAAATGACTATCACTATCGAATTATACGTGGACAATAACCCATAAAACATGTGTTGCATGACTTTCGTTGATATTTTTAGCATAGTGACATTTTGTGACCTGACCTTGACATTGACCTTGGAAAACAATCTCACTTCAGCTCATGCGAGATGTGTATCATACCTTTCGCAGCACTTTGAGTGATCATGGTCGTAATCGAAGACTTCGGATGGAAAGTATGGCTCATAAACTCGAATACGGAGATTTTGACATTTTACCTGACCGTTACCTGACATTTGACATCACTTTAAATATGTTTAGCACGATTTAGATTCGTCTCATTCAGAGCTTTCGAATGCCACCTTGCGTGTCTCGCTGCGATCATTTTGTCGGAAGATAACCAGGGGCGTTTACCCCCCCCCCCCCCCCCAGTCAATGGTGTTCGGCTGAGACCCCAGTCAATGCCGGGTTAAGATAGCGTTTTACTTCTTTATTCGACGAGTTGTGACGAGGAACTCGTCTTCTGAAATCCCAAATATTTGTATTTTTGACAAACGCTAGTGTTTATAAAACGAATCCTTGTCGAAATGAGTTTACAATGTAGAGAAGACGTGCAAATGATACCACTGTGTTTGCCTCGTCAAGATGCATCGCCCCATATGCAACATTACCTACCTGGGTCACCAAATGACCTTGACCTGAAGTCAAATTTTGAAGGTGACCTAATTCAAGTTCCCATCAATATATTTCGAAGAGTCTTGACAAGACCAACGCGATGGTGTTACAATTATTGCTCAATGTTTAACCCTCGCCCTACGGGAGCTTTTTCACCTTCGCCTGACAGGCCCCCCTGGTAACTTCCAAACCAAGCAACTTAGAGCAATGCGGTAAGAACCAGCATGTTTCCTATCATGAGAGGAATCTAACAGTATACGATTTGCAGGTTTCAGGTCAACTGGTGACCTTCCAGGTCAAGTCGGATTTACCACGTCATCGATTTTGCTCTTCAGAAAACCTCAAAATTAGAAACTGATACATGTAAATAAAAAGACATGTTTCTAGACCAGTTTTGGCTCAGAAATACAGAAAAGGTAATTATTTGTTCTTATTTGTTCTTGTTCTTAATTTTTTTTTTTTGGTAAATGATGTCATCAGTTTCTTACACATAGGGAGCCATCACTCAGTCAAAAATAAAGATTTTGCGTTGAAATTTGGTATGGGTGTTATACATACTCAGTTCTCTCACATATATTCCGTTTTTTTAACATCTTTGAAAATTTTGATTTTGTAGGGATTTAAATTTTATTTTTTATTTTAGGGGTCAAAAACCCCAAATTTGGAAAATCCGAGATTTCCTTTTTAAAGAGAATGCCATTTTGTATCTTTGATGAATTGCGTTTGCAATTTGCTTTACAACTCTGTTTTCTACGATTTTTCAAATATTTCTCATTTTTGTACCAACATCACGTCATGAAAACATGATTATCTCCCAAACTACTTTACCAATTTCAAAATAAATTTGTACAGCATACGTATAATTGTTATAAACTCAGCTACCAAAAATTCTAGCAAGATGCACCGCACTTGTAAAAAGTGATTAAAAAAAACTCAGGTCAGGCTCCGTAGGGCGAGGGTTAACTGATAAAAAGCTATTAACGAATATTGTTTGGAGAAAAAAAATGTCATCGTGACCCTTAGTGACCTCTGGGGCTTAAAATATTGACCTTGGCTCAAATTTGAGTAAATTAATTGTGATTGAATTTGTAATGAGCTTTCGATTGTTTTTTCCGTTTATTCGTAGCTACCATAGTTCCCGAGATATTTGGGGGTTTCTGGAGCTATGTCCTAAACTTAGAAAATTTGACCTTTGCTGACCTGTGGTGATGACTTCAATATTGACCTGAGCTATGCAAAAATGCACGAAGTAAATTCGAATGTCCTTTTTGAGAGCTTTCGAACGCTATTTTCTGCGTCTTTCTAGCTCTTTTAGTTTTCGAGTTAGCGGGGGTAATTTTGCCTCACCCTCACCCTCCACCACCACCAGGGCGAAGTTGTCTCAGAGGCCCACTGGGGCGCGGGTTAACAATTCTCGAATACATTCCAACTTTGTTCATCAACGGAAGCGTATTGCCCGAGTGGCTAAAACTCCAGTCTACGACGTGAGGAGTCGAAAGTTTGAGCACTGAGAAGCAGTAAATCAATGGCCCCTGAGAGTTGAATGTCATGTTGCATGGCACTCCTTAGGGTGTCTGTTACCACGTTGGTCACGCTCACATTTTAATATTTATTGCTATCCTATATTTTATGTAACATTATCGAGCTCATTTTTGACCCTGTTGTCCTAATAACGAACAGCATGGCCAGCTAACTAGGATCTAACGTGAACTAGTTAGCTGGCCACGCTACGTGACACAATTTTACCGTAACAAAGTTATCGAGCGCTGCACTATAACAACCGTTCAAGCAGCGACCCCAAGTTTGAAACGCTCATTTCTGCCGCCGCGCCGGAGTGCGCCCGTATTCATCAGCATGGCTGATCCGACCCGACACAGACACTAAGTAATCGAGCGACTTGGACCGCCTAATCAGGCCCCGGGCGTCAGAGGCCGTCGATTGCCGTGACGCGCGCCGTCCCCGGCGGTTCCGACCACCGCTCCTCCCAGCGCCGCCCAGACGGGGTCGCTGATAATCGGCGGGCGCCACCGAGTGGTGCTTGTTCTACCCACCGTCCGTCCCCGCGGTCCGTGAGCCGCTGAGCTGCACGTGAGCACGCTGCGTTTTGTGGGCCCACCTCCGCCTGCAACATTAATAATGGCAGCATTAATCTCACACTTTTCCGTGGTATTAATTCATCGTAGCACGCGACTGGCCCATCAGGGGTCTTCCGGTGGCGGAGCGACTATTTTTCAAAAGAAAAGAGAGAATCGCAAGTTGAAATCAGAAATTGCTTTGTTCCCTCGGCGGCGGTATCCGTGGCGACCTTTTCCGCTGCTCCAGCACGTGGCAGCACCGTGTGAAGAAATGGGTCGATGGCGGCGACACAGAGGGCATGACAATGCCATCACAGTGAAACGCTGTACACAGGCGTCCAGCCAGCGAGCGAAAGCGAAGCCGATGTCGCTCGCTAGGGGGTGTACCGGGTTAATTGGCACTCATCCACTCCGTCCGTCGTTGCAGGTTGAAAACCTTTCGTCGTCGACTACAACAAACGTTCTGCACGCGACAGGACGCTTTACCTGCCCCTGGTCGCTTTATGGTCACATCAGTCCTCCACTTTCAGGAAGATGGACGGTCCGGCGAGGGTCATTGTAAACTATCAGGTCGCACGCTAATCCTGCTATTAATTACTCAGGAAGGTGTGCCGGAAGGTAACCGCCATGGTTTTGGACGTAGTAGGGGGGGGGGGGGGTCTAGCCCGATGGATTTGTGTGGATCAGGGGTTAGTTGGATAGTCTAGCTTCGTGGATATATGCAGGTCAGAGGTTAGTCTAATAAAGTATAGTCTTGGGTACTGCGCGGGTGATAGGTCAATCTCATAAGAATCCCGTGTCGAACTGTGCTGTGTGACAGATTGTGTCGACTGAGTCCAGTTTTGTAAAACGTCATTGACCTTCTCTGTGAAAACACGTGAATATGCATGTTGCTATTAATTGGGATCGTTGGGACGACCGAATATTTTTTTTTTTGCGTTGATCATTACTTAACAAAATGTCATGTGTCAGCAACTTTGCCTGCTTTTCAACAGACTACAAACAGGAGGGACAAATTGTAAGCATAAATTATCGTTCAATTAGATGCATTGTATATTGTCAAACGTTAAGAGCTTGGAATGACTATTTTTAAGCATCAATGCCCACTTTTGATATTTCATTTCATACCCGCGCACTGCAGGGGCTTTGCGCCGAACACGAACTGCAGGGGGGGTTGATTTCCGCTCCCCCCCCCCCTGAGATCTCGAAAACTACGCAACGTAGCGAGAAGTGAAAAAAGGCATGTGATAGCTTCATACATGTTCTATCGAAAGTATTTCAGTGTTTTTTAAGTCAGGTCAAAATTGAGGTCACCAGAGGTCATCAAAGGTCAAATTTTCCAGTTTTTTCCTGTTTTAGGACATCGCTCCCAAAAATTCCCATATATCTCAGAAACGATGATAGTTAGAAACAAACGGAAAAAAATCAAACGCCAGCCAGTGAAATTTGTAATCGCCGAGGTGTCCTCAGATTTGATCTCAGGTCAATATTTGAGGCTCTAGAGGTCAAAATGGAAAAAATGTCGTTTTTTTTTGCTATATCGTTTTTTTGCTATTAACTTTTTACTTAATACAGATAACGGAAAACTGTTTACGCCATTGTGTTTATCTTGTCAAGGCGCTTTGAATGGCATATATGGTGACCTTTTTAAGTCAACTTAACAATTTTACCTAAGGTCAAGGTCAAGTGGTGACCCAAGTAGGGCATGTTGCAAATGGGAAGACGTGTCTCGACGATACAAACACATTGATGTCTGTTTTACCTTCTCTATCTTCATTATGTCGAGAGTTATGGACAACAACAAAAAAGTGATGGTGACCTCGCATAACCTCAAAATGACCCATAGGGGTCACTGAACAAAACTTACACTTGGATCATCAAGAATATCCTATAATAACATGATCCAGAAGTAATTGGACTAGTACCATGCATATCCTTGAAATAGGAAGCATTTGTATATTTCTCCATTGACTTATTATGGGGAGGTTACGAAATTGACCTGACCTTAGGTCACCGATATCAAAATTCCGAGTTAAAAGAATTGTAAGTACTGATGCCCTCATGACATCCTGTAAGTTTTAACCTGATCGGTGAAAAACTCTGGCTTTGGCACAACTGCAAACATTTTTGGTGGTGGGGTCACTTGACCTGGTCTGGTAACCTGACCTGAGATGACCCGAACATATTTTTGTTCTCAAAGTGTGCGCAATTGATGTCCTAACAGGTGTATCAAAACCCGGCGGCGCACAGCGCCGCCGTTTTTCGCTATCTTTGAAAAACCTGAGGGGGGGGCGGAAATCACCCCCCCCCCCCTGCAGTGCGCGGGTTAAGTAATAGCAAAACTGACCATCGCCATTCATTCTTCTTGATAAGGTAAACCATCTGTCAGATTCACTTGGTTCAACTTAAGAAGAAGTAAGCAATTAACTTTTCTTATTTCAAACGTTCATTGGCGTTCATGGGGTTCATCACATTCAAACGTAAGTGAGATGCGTCTTAGCATAGAGCAGCCTCAGTCATTAACAAAGAATATCTCTCTCACTCCGGAGCCTATCTAACCATCGCCCATTGGACCTGCTACCTCACGGGATCGCCGCCGGCTCCTCTCGGGTCGTCTTTCCTCCACCTCCGCACCACACCAACCATCATCCTGAACAACACATCAGACGCCGCCCATCGCCACCCCGCGCACGAAGAGCCCGTCGGTTCCATCGTCGCAAAACGACGCGACCATCGTCGGCGTCGTCGGCGGCCGGCGGGGACGGCGGAAGGCGGCGACGGACAGCAGCGGACGGACGGGGAACGGATTACGGGCCGTTCCTCAGGTGGGAGGCGGCCGCCCGGCGCTCTCGCACGTGCCGCTGCTGGCAGGGAGTGATGGAACTCCGGGGGAGGGAACATCGCGGCGGATCAGCGAAAATCACCCGACGAACTATCGCCGGTCGATACCATGTCGCGAGCCGTGTCGAGCGGCACCAGAGACGGTGTGTTTTTTTCGAAGCTGATGTTGATTTTTGGGAGCTGTTCGACAGCTAGATGAACGACATTGGTTTATCTAGGGCACGTCTCTGTTTTTTGCTCAACGATGTCACTAACAGTCTGAGTGTCCTCTTTCTGAATGTCTGGTCAATGGTGTGCAGTGCTCAAAGAGATTAGTGACGTCAAAGAGATACCATGCAAGAATAGTTCATCAGGGGTGCTGAACCCCGCTTTAGCCAAGCTAAGTAGCTGTTGGATAGCTCTGTTGTTTTGTGTATTTTTTGAGGAACCACATTATATTTAGATATAAGGATTAGATATTTAGTTTTGTGGATCGTTTAGGTATTATTTTTAAAGCATTCATAGTTAGCTGTTACCTCTTACTTGCTTTTTAAAGGACTTTTCATTCTAGCTTGTGTGCGCCAAAATTGTCTTAGTCTTATTTTTGTGTTATTAGTTGCAGGGTTGGATAAGTAGATATTTTAGAAAATTAGGGATAATTAAGGTGTATTTAGTATTCAGTTTATTTAAGGATTAGATATTTAGTCTAGTATTAGGTGCACTCAGCTGTTTGTGTCCACTAGCTTTACCTAGATCTAGTTAAGGTTTAGAAGAAAAAACAAACAAAAAAAAACAAAAAAAGTTAAGTTAAGTTAGTAAAGTATTGAAAAGTGCATAGTACCTAAGTTATATACCTAAGTTACTAGTGTATTCAAATGAGCATGACTAGGATGCAGGCGAAGTAGCAGAGCTAGAGGCCCTCCAGGCTAGAGTAGCGGAGCTTGAGGCGCAGTTAAGTAAGTGTAGGTGTAGAGATGAGCCGCAGGAGGGTGTAGCTCCTGACCAAGGAACGTATGCGCAGATCGTGGTTAGGGGTCAGAAAAGGAGCCTACAGGATCAGGGACCAGTGGTAGTTCTGATAGGGGCATAAGGGAGGAGGATAAGGCAAAGGTGGATAGTGCGGCTGGGGTTTGGAAGTGTGTTGGAGGGTCACGTTTCTGGAGACTCAACATTGTGGAAAGTAATGCTAGGGCCACAGACAGTAAGGATGAGGAGGGGTGCTGGGTAATGGAGGGTGGTAGCAGAATCTGGAGGAGGAAGAGGAAGGGGATCAGGAGGGATGGACAAAAGTTCAGGGTAGAGTCAGGCAGTACAGCCCCAGGGAACATCAGCAGGTTACAATAGCAAATAGGTTCAGTGCGTTAGAGTCAGCAGCTGAAAGTGACAGGGAAGAGATTCAGCATTTAGTGGTTGGGGACTCAAGGGTAAGGCCCTTAAGGCGAACATTCTGTGGGAAGAGGGACAGATGTATAGTCAAACCGGGGGCAAGAGTAGTTGATATGGGCCCTGTCATTGAGGCAGAAACTTGGTAGGAAGTAGCCCGGAGACAGTTATAATACAGGTGGGGGTGAACAACATAGGACCTAGGCAGAGTGTGAGAATAGTAGCGGAGTACCGGAGCCTGCTGCAGAGGTTGAAGGAGTCCAGGAAACCAGTCATTGTGACTGGCATCCTCCCTCGCTGTGGAGCCAGTGAGGAGTGGTACTCGAGAGCTGTCTGTGAACAGCTCAGTTCAGAACTTATGTTCAGCTATGGGGCTTAGTTATGTAGACTTATGGGATCAGTTCTATGAGTGGCATAGGTACTATATGAAGGATGGGCTTCACTTATCGGATGAGGGGGGCAAGGGCTTTGGGAGATGCCTACAGAAGTGTCATTCAGGGAAACTAGGTAGGAGGGGGGTTCAGGGACGCTAGTACTAGGGCATCAGGAAGTAAGCATTGTGTAGAAGTTCATTGTCAAGAATAGGACAGTAGATCATAATTCCCTCAGAATTAGTAGAGTCAGCTCAAAGTATATGATCACATGTGTGTTGCTGAATGCCCAAAGTATTAGGTCTAAATTTGATGAGTTTGAGTGTTATGTTGCCCTTGAAAAGCCTGATATCATTTGTGTAACCGAGACATGGGTTAGTGAGGGGGTATAATAGGGATAGGCTACAGGATTTCGAGTTACAAGGGTATACATGTTCTCATACTGCAGAGAATCACGGCAGGGAGGAGGAGTGTTTGTATATGTAAATAGCTTGTACTGCACTACTAGAGTTGATGATTCTAGTAAAGTAAAAGAAGTAGAATCAATCTGGCTTGACATTAAAATTGGTACAGGAAACAGAGGAAGGTTGAGGATAGGTGCATTTTACAGACCAGGGAATCTTCCAAGGAACTCCCAAGCTGAAACAGACCAAGATATTTGTGAGGAAATACGTAGGAACTTTCGGGCTCAGTGTCTTATTATGGGAGATTTTAACTTAAGGGATACGAAAGTGTAGCAGAGGAAACAAATGAGTGTAGGTTGTATAGGCAAATCTTTGAAGAGGAGCTTTACATGCATCAGTTTGTAACAGAGCCAACCAGACATTGCTCCATTCTAGACCTTGTATTCTCAGACAACAGTGATCTAGTTAGTGACATAAGTATTTGTGCAGGTCTAGGAACCAGTTGATCACAATATGGTTAAATTCAATATCTCATCAGAAATGAGGCCCAAAGATAACCTTATTATGGTTCCAAACTTCAGCCGGGCTGATTTGATGGTATTAGAAATGACCTCGCACAGATAAAATGGAACGTTGAGTTGGCAGGTTTAGATGCATGTGAGGCCTGGAATGTTTTCAAAGCTAGATTAAGCCAAATTAAAAATCGGCATATACCCTTCAGGCACAAACGTAACAGAACCAAGGGCAATCCAGTTTGGCTTACCCCAGAAGTAAGGAGTGCTATACAAGCTAAAAGAAGTGCATTTGGCATTTTGAAGGGATCTTCACTAGATATAAATCAGAAGGCCTACCAGAATGCAAGAAATTCAGTTAAGAAAAAGGTCAGAGCAGCTAAAAGGGCAAAGGAACTTGATTTAGCTAGACATTGTAATGCAGATAGTAAGAAGTTCTTCAGTTTTTATAAGTTAAGTACAGTTTCCAAAAATATAGGTCCATTTAAGGTAGATGATGTGTTAGTTAGCAAGGACAATGAAATGGTTGAAGTGCTTAATGATCAGTTTCAATCTGTCTTTACTATCGAGGACCAGAGTAGTATTGCAGCACTTCAGCCTGAGCTAGAGACAGAGGAGACTATAGGAGAGCTAGGTGGCATAAGTAGTGAACTTGTTCTAGAATATCTAAAGAAAGTAAGGCCTAACAAGGCAGAAGGACCTGATGAAATCCATGCTAGACTTTTAAGAGAATCTGAAAGGGAGTTGTCGGTTCCATTAGCCATAATATTTTCTAAATCACTTGCAGATAGTAAAATTCCACTTGATTGGAAAAGAGCAAATGTTGTTCCTATTCATAAAAAGGGAGATAGAAGTAAAGAGGAAAACTATAGACCAGTTAGTCTGACCTCATTAGTCTGCAAGGTGCTTGAATCAATCATCAAAGATAAGATTGTTGAATTCTTGGAGCAAAATGAACTCATCAAGGATACACAGCATGGCTTTAGGAAGGGCCGTTCTTGTTTAACTAATCTTCTGGAGTTTTTGGATGTTGCAACAGATAGCTTTGATCAGGGTAAACAGCTAGATGTAGCTTTTCTTGATTTCAGTAAAGCATTTGACAAAGTCCCCCATACAAGACTGGGGTTGCAACTTAAAATTCATGGGATCAGGGGCAAGATTCTGGATTGGATAGAAACGTGGCTTTCAGGACGCCAGCAAAGGGTTATATTGAATGGGTGCCAATCACAATGGAAGGAGGTTCTCAGTGGGGTTCCACAGGGCTCAGTCCTGGGCCCATTGCTTTTTATAATATTTGTGAATGCAATTGAGAACAGTATAGACAGCAAAGTCTTGAAATTTGCAGACGATCTAAAAGTTGTCAGGATTATTAGAGGA
>JAXIVJ010013509.1:0-37007 GCA_036785665.1 Chirona hameri | reverse complement strand
TGTACGTGTGCGTGTGCGTGTGCGTGTGCGTGTGCGTGTGCGTGTGCGTGTGCGTGTGCGTGTGCGTGTGCGTGTGCGTGTGCGTGTGCGTGTGCGTGTTCGTGTGCGTGTGCGTGTGCGCGTGCGTGTGTGTGTGTTTGTGTGTTTTGTGCAGCCCGCCTGGCCAAGCCGGAACGGTGCCAGTAACATCGGTACAACCGTCCCGGCTCCGGGGAGGTCTGGGGGGTTACCTAAGCTGGGGGCCGGGGAGAGCTGTGGGGTACCTCTCCGGCGCTCCAGACGGGCCGCAGCCCCCGCCCGCACTGCCTCGCGCTAGGTTCGCATGACATCGCGTGGCAGTGCCCCATCGGCCGGCCGGGCGCGCCGCCCGTCAGCCCGTTAGACTGGCGTGCCGCGCGCCCGGCCGGCCGACCGGCCACACAATACCAATGTTAGGGCCGGTCTCAGGTTAGCCCGGTTGGGATAGGGCGGGGGCCTCGGTGTGTGTGTGTGTGTGTGTGTGTGTGTGTGTGTGTGTGTGTGTGTGTGTGTGTGTGTGTGTGTGTGTGTGTGTGTGTGTGTGTATGTGTGTGTGTGTGTGTGTGTGTGTGTGTGTGTGTGTGTGTGTGTGTGTGTGTGTGTGTGTGTGTGTGTGTGTGTGTGTGTGTGTGTGTGTGTGTGTGTGTGTGTGTGTGTGTGTGTGTGTGTGTGTGTGTGTGTGTGTGCGGGTGCGGGTGCGGGTGCGGGTGCGGGTGCGGGTGCGGGTGCGGGTGCGGGTGCGGGTGCGGGTGCGGGTGCGGTGCGGGTGCGGGTGCGGGTGCGGGTGCGGGTGCGGGTGCGGTGCGGGTGCGGGTGCGGGTGCGGGGTGCGGGGTGCGGGTGCGGGTGCGGGTGCGGGTGCGGGTGCGGGTGCGGGTGCGGGTGCGGGTGCGGGTGCGGGTGCGGGTGCGGGTGCGTGTGCGTGTGCGTGTGCGTGTGCGTGTGCGTGTGCGTGTGCGCGTGCGCGTGCGCGTGCGCGTGCGCGTGCGCGTGCGCGTGCGTGTGCGTGTGCGTGTGCGTGTGCGTGTGCGTGTGCGTGTGCGTGTGCGTGTGCGTGTGCGTGTGCGTGTGCGTGTGCGTGTGCGTGTGCGTGTGCGTGTGCGTGCGCGTGCGCGTGCGCGTGCGCGTGCGCGTGCGCGTGCGCGTGCGCGTGCACGTGCACGTGCGGGTGTGTGTGCGTGCGTGTGCGCGTGCGCGTGCGCGTGCGTGTGCGTGTGCGTGTGCGTGTGCTTGTGCTTGTGCTTGTGCTTGTGCTTGTGCTTGTGCATGTACGTGTGCGTAAGTGGGATGCGGGAGGGTGTGTGGCGCGCGCATTGCACTCGCAAGCTAAACATCTGTTTTTTTTTGGAACAATCATTTTACGAGTTTACCTTAGCCGAGTATCTTCTTTAAATCTCCCGATTTGTTTTCGAACTTTGCTAAACAGTTCCTTGCTTTGGCACCATACCACTCTTTTTGAGCCTCTAGTTTTAATGAATTAAGCATAGCTGATATGTTTGGTTGTATACCTTTTAATCTCGCTTCATGTATCACACATTTGCTTACCGTTATTATCAGCGCATCAATATTGAACACATTTTCTAGAAAAAAAACAATTAATTGCGTTTACCCTCATTTCAATGTTATAAGTTATTCGTATATGTGAGAGGATTTCTTTGATAAATATTTTAACCCTGGACAACTCCAAAACAGATGAACGATAGTCTCTACAGCACTCTTACAGAACGAACAATAATTTTTAGGTGCCAATTGTGCCGCGTACAAAAATTTATTTGATGCGTGTATTCTCGTGATAATTCTGTAATGCAAATAAAGAAGATAGGATGACGTAGTGGCATTCTTTAATCCTATGGAGCTCCCCTGTATGTATCCGCCTAGCTCTGCTGTCCACTTATCTCGTAATCGTTTATCTGAGTTTTCGTACTTTTTTGCTAGTGCTAGAGTGTACGCGTTGTAAGCGTGTTTTTGTAGTTTGTTTGTATTTAGCACTAGGCTTATTTTAAATGGAATGTTTGGGCTGTTGATATAAGAGGTTTTTACTTTTATGCGTAAACCAGGGGGAGACTCTGAATTAGCGACATGTAGCACAAGAATGTCATCTGGATGTCAAATTTATTTTCGAGCTGTTCTTTCGTAAGAATGTTTCCAGTGGTAGGATTAAATAGATCGCTAATAAATCGTAGCCCTTTATCATCCCACTTTTGTATTACTGTTTTAGTAAACTTGGTGTGATTTGAAAACCATATTGTTTCCGACAACATGTCTTCGATGCTGGGTTGGTAGTCTCGATTAAGCCTAATTAATGCGCCAAGCAGGTGTGAATAAAAGGGGTTTAACGTCGTGTTACGCAAGGTTTGTATCTTCGACTCTATATAGATATATCGGACTACACATGGATTTCGGCCACCTCACGGATCTGGGACACCGCGCGTGGATTTCCGATTTCGCACTAATCTTGCTCACCGCACGGCTCTCAGATATCGCAGATCCCGAGTTGGTTAACTGTGCGGAATCTGAATACCTGCACGGATAGAGGATACACTGACGGTCGCGGTCCCCGCAGAGTCCTGGATGGACTCCACGCACAGCACCTATTACACAATTCCTCACCTTGCCTTGTATCGTGACTTTGTCTGGCAGCCATCACCGCTCCACACGTCCATCAATCTAAAAAATATTGTACACCCTTTGGGTGTAATGATGGAGTGGCTTATAATGAAAACCCATTTACACCACTGTTACCATGTTGCGACACCCTTCACTGCCGTAATATCCTGTACTAAGGCCGAATATACCACCTGGATACACCCCTTTTACACCAACCTTACACCACATGGCTTTTTCCTACACCCGCGCTACACCCCCTATACACCTCTCATTACGCCCTTCGTACCATCCACTTACCCGATCGAACAGCTCAGGTTGGTTTCCCAAAGGAAACACAATTCTAAAGAATAGTGTTATCCTTGTGAAACCAACCTTCGGTTACACCTTATATACACCCTTTCTACACCTCCATACACCCTTGTTACACCCATCGTACCATCCACCGACACCTAATACACCCTTTCTACACCACCCATTTCCGTTCTTTTTGTTGCAAACAGAAACAGAGACAGAACATTTTTCCTGCGTATTTATCAAACAACACAGACAGGGAGCCACGTATACGTGCATGGCATACCGCCATCCAGCGGCGCCAGGGGCCTCCTCATAGGCGTAACCACCTTCCGAAAGTAGGTGGGGACGGCGGCACTTTGAAGTCGATTCTTTCCATGCAACGCCCATAGGCGTAATGTTAAAATTCGAAAATGTTACTGGGGACTGATCCCCAGTGACCCCAGTGGTGTTTACGCGCCTGGTCCTCCTCACCGTGTCAACTTGCGGCGGCGGCGGCGGCGCAGGTTTCACTGTACACATGATTCAACAAGTTTTCAATACAACATGCAACAAGTCACACTGTACAAACTTCACTTGGTTGCACATTGTAAAGCATGCCCACATACTTGCACAAGCCTTAAAACACCAAGTCGTGATAAATAACAGCCTTACTTACCTCTAAATCGATGCAAGCCTGCACCTGAATGTCCTGCACGCGCCGCACACGGCATACTGTCTCAAAATGGCTGCCGCTTCGCTCGCAAAAGATGTACAAAGGGTGTTTCTGAAACATGTCTTTGTGGTGTCGTCATGGTGTAGGCAGGGTGTAGCCTCGGTGTTTCAACAACGACGTCCATAGGCCGGCCATATGGCTCTGAATGGCAAAAAGTACTGTTCGATGCCAGATCAATTTTGGCAAGTGTGGACTCCTGTTCTCGGAATTTTGAATGTTTTTACCAGCACTTCTTCAATAAGAATAGGACACGTGTTTCCCAATTCGATTTCTGCATGAACAAAATGTGCTTTTGACATGCGTGGAACCACGAAATATACATACATATTACATATGGCTCGGTGTTTTTCTAAGTTCTGTGCCTCCTTAGTTCACAGGTCGGGCATGCATTCTAGTCCATCCTGCTAGGTCTTCATCTGAATTCGTAAGTTAGTCCACAAATAGGTCCTTCTCACTGATCCACATTATCGATGATCTGTTCATGGTTCACTTTATCGATCAACTATCATTAAATGGATCAGTTCGGTGACATGTATTTATTTTGTTAACGTTTTCTGAGCATTGCTGTCAAAACTATTGGCAACATTGTTAGCAATATACTGATATTAAGATATAACAAATAATACAGCTAGATCTCTTCTGAATTTTTCACATGATAGCGAGCACCTATAAGGTGTACCCATAAGGCGAAATGTTGTTAAATATCGGTTGTAGATGCGAGCGAACAAGTCTGCGGATGCCAAGCATATGTGTCTCTGATCGCACTGTTATCGGGATCTGTTACGAAGTTGCTGGAGAAATGCAGAAGGATTACAAATATAATATTATACAACGATGACACTTCACTTGGTTTAGGCGCTGCTAACGATTTGGTATCCGGCGCTCTGAATATTCCCGCTTTAATATCCTTAGCTGAATATCCTCGCTTTAATATCCTTAGCTGAATATCCTCGCTTTAATATCCTTAGCTGAATATCCTCGCTTTAATATCCTTAGCTGAATATCCTCGCTTTAATATCCTTAGCTGAATATCCTCGCTTTAATATCCTTAGCTGAATTGGTCTTTACGAGCGAGCGCGCTCGCTCGTCCTTCCGTGGTGTATGGACAAAAATATGATTATGAGCGGCCTGGCCCGGTCCGACCCGACCCGTGGCGACGCTTTTGAGAAGCTCATATCTCTGCAACCGCACGTCCGATTGACAAGCGGACTTCTTTGCTTAGCAGCCCCATCTAACATACCCTGTTTGAGACCAGTGCTGACTCATGTGGGTGACTACTACTGCGCGTGGAGCGTGCCGCGTGAGGGGTGTTGTAAAGTATTTTCTCGCAATAACTCCGCAACGGCTGGGCAGATTATGTACAAATTTCGTTGTGTGGTTAGGGACCCCTCATCCGCCACTTTCACACAACTCAGGGGTGGGTGACTGCACGTGCGCACGTGCACACCCCTATTCTATATCTCAGGAACGGCTGAGCCGATTGTGTTCAAATTTGGTGTGTGGTTAGGGACCTCTCATCCGCCAGTTTCCCACAAGTCAGGGATGGGTGCCTCTGCACGTGCGCACGTGCACACCCTTATTCTGTATTTCAGGAACGGCTGAGCCGATTGTGTTCAAATTTGATGTGTGGTGAGGGACCTCTCAGCCGCCGCCTTCCACAAGTCAGGGGTGGGGTGACTTTGCACGTGCGCACGTGCACACCCCTTTTCTATATCTCTGGAACGGCCGAGCCGATTGTGTTCAAATTTGGTGTGTGGTTAGAGACCTCTCAGCCTCCACTTTCCCATAAGTCAAAGGTGGGTGCCTCTGCACGTGCGCATGTGCGCACCTTTTTTGTATCTCAGAAACTACTTGCCTGATCGATTTGAAATTCCCCATACATTTCCTTCGCGCTCGCTCGTTTATCGCCAACTACGGCGCCTTACTGATATCGTATTTCATGAGGAAGAAATGTGTGGATTTTTTGTGTTAATATGCAGCCTGGATACATGTTCAAAGCGTGTCTTTTTTGCGTGCAAATTATGGCTAGTTTTCAATCGTGGTTCACAGGACTGCTTCATGTAAACGTTAACAATACGTATTCAATGATCTAGCATTAAATATTAACGTATGCTCAGCGAATACAAATAAATGGAGAATCAAAATGACTTGGACGACCCACTAAAACATGCCCCTTTGCCCGTCCAGGCGGACGGCTAACTTTAGACGCATCTAAGCGGGACGTCTGTGAAAGTTTCCGTTCAACTTTAGACGGCCGCTTGGTCGCAAACTTGGACGCGTCCAGGCTGCCGTCTAGCTTTAAAGGGAATAGTTCACCTCTAACATGGGGGTTTGAACTGATTGGGCAGATTTGTAGAGCAGATCTAAAAATGGGTTGTGGTGAAAGAATTACCTACCTATGTTAAGTAATTTCGACACAGGACTAGTGGGCCCGGTTTCATGTCCGCTGTTCCGGGCCACGATCGGGACATGAACTCGGGCGATGGAGGTAGGACACTCTCTAGCACGTAGTATCTCATTACGACGTCTCAGCCGCCCGGGCGGCGCGGCGGCCCCTTGTCAGAGACCGTACTTGGCGTCAGGCGGAGCGGGGCGGAGCCAGAACGCCAGCTGCTATCTACGATTTCTCGTGAAATACAAAGAGATACTTACTTCTTTCTCCACATATATCCATCAGTTGGCCAAACCAAAGTCACATTCCTAGTTTTGAGCTCAAGATGCACTGTATGGTTGAATTTCAAGACAACTTTCAAGGTGACCTATTCCCTTTAAACGCGCCTAGGGAGGAAGTCTCCGTTCAAGGATATAAATGCCAACTTAGACGTCAACCTTTGGACGGCTGCAACGTTGGACGCAAGTTAGACGGCAGTGGAAGTCTCCAGCTTCAGTCATAGGGCCTTGCTCCAGCCAATATGTTCACCAGCAGGTGTTTTTGTGGCAGTTGTATTTCTGATGATGGTAATTGCCTGTAGTAACGCCTCCGTGCACTTTCGGTGTAATGATGTAGCAACGCCCTCGTCGTACATCAATGTCGGCGCGTGGCTGTTTGGCAGCCGCCTCCAGATCCAACTTTGTTTGAGCGTCGTTAATGTGTGCTATACTTTCGCTACCCGACATTGTATTGATGCTGTACGTCCATCGAACAAACATTCTGTTTGGACTTACATACGATTAGGCAACGCAAATAGAAGTGGCGTGTTGTCCTGACATTGGCATAGGCGTTAATGATAGCAAAACGTCGTCATGAAACTAACTGTCCTGGAGGCATCCATGCTCTGTTGTTTCCAAGCAAAGTATGTAGGTATGTACATACATACATACTACATACATACCGGAACCATGTTTGCACGGTCATTACCCTGTTACTCTGTTTAGCGAAGCTAAAAATGCATTACTCGGATCGTTACTTTCGAAAACATGTTTTAAATAAAGTAATACTTTCGACGACACAACATTTTTTTATCGAAAGCATTCTAGAAACTTGATGCTTACACAATCTGAATATTATGTCCTGAACATTGCACGCTGTCGCGGTGCATCACTCGATAAACATATATCGTGTATTTAGGGTTTCAACGAAGACCTTAAAAATCATGTTAATATACCCAGTATTATTGATAAGTACGGATATATCCATGGGTCACGGACTCATGGACAGGGTATATTTGGTTAATCCAAGGAACTTATCTGAAACATCTTAATGCATTCTTTCTTCTCGGTTTAAATTATTGCGTGGTTATTTGGCCAGAAAATATACAACGGCTTTCACGCATGACGTAACCAAAATAATCAAAACCCCCACAACAAGATGTGATACTTATGCTTCTTTAACCCCAACCCAGGAAGTCCCGCCGACACCATTTTCGCGCGCTGAAAGGTTTAGCGACACTGCATTGGGAAAACGTCTGTTGGAGCCACTTCACGCGTTTGTTTGCCTTCTTTTGAGAAAACCTGCATTCCATGGCGGCAATCTTCGATAGGCCGTGGCCAACGGCCATTTTAAGACCGCGTGCTGATTTAAATTAATATAACAGAATATGATACATGCACTCGAGACTTCCTGTTCCATCGCCCGCCTAGATAGGTGCTGTGTTGCTGTTAATTATTCCAGTTTGTAGGCTAGTGAGATATGCGAGCTCTCGGTTTGTTTTTACCCCTTTACCAACCGGTGGAGCACCGAAGTTCACACAGCGTCGTGGCCTGTTTCTGTGGCCTGTTTCAGCCCACAGAGCGGTAAGATAAGTGATGCCCGAGTCAGGGTGCCGTTGCTGTCGTGGAGTTTTTGCGTTTGCCTTCTGTGCCGTAGTCGAAGCCGGGAGCCGGAATCTGAAATGGTCAAGTGCGTCTCACCATCTCATGTCGTGTAGATCAGAGATCAATACTGATCAGTGTTCATTCATATCGGTAGTTTAAGTCGGTCTGCATACCCAATTAGTTAAACTAACGACGTTTAAAAGCAATTGGTAGAAAACCGTCTGTTTCTGAAAAAAAGTATTTCTTCTCTCACGACTGCTCCTCATGGAGAACATTCTATTATTGTCACGATCCAAGACTTCAAAACTATTGCACCAATGCAAAACGTATTAGGGCACTGGGAAGATATAGCATTAGTGATTGATCTAGATTTATCTTGGGATGGGTGATAAGATCTTCATGATCACACAAATTCATCTTCGTTCATTGAAACTCTGACTAATAAAGTAGGAGTTCAACTCACCCTGGAGTGAACCTTCAGAGGGAAAGTGTTTCTCTTGTTTCTGGCCAGGCGCTCTGTCTCTTCCTTCACGTGGTGCTCAAATTGTTCTTGCTCCCCCCTTATGGCGCGCTGTAATTCGTGCAACTTGTTGAACTCCTGTTCCTTTTCGAATATTTTCGAAATCTCTATTTCCTCCTGTGAAATGGAGGTAGACGCGTACAGTGTTACTGTTGCTAAGTGGATGGCGAATTAATGGCTGTGCAATGCCGCAATTCGAGCAGTCGTGCGCCATGCTGGTCACTTACGCATTGCACCAAATGCATGATTCGTCACTGATTGAACTAATATGTATCTGCGAACAATACAACGGCAGTTCGACGCCCTGCTTTTGCAATAGGTCCCGTGAGCATTTCGAGGCAAATGATCGACCCACCCCACCCCCAGCCCCGTCCGGGTAGGCTCGGTCTGCGTGCTTTGCTCACCGCCTGCCGCTGCCAGTGGCGTCTGGTGCCGGCACCCCTCTCCAGCACCTGCTGCCGCCGCTGGCGCAGCTCGGCGGCCAGCCGGGCGCTCTGCTCCTCCCTGGCCCGCGCCTCGCGCCGTATCCGCTCGACCTCGCTGCGCCGCTGCTGGTCGCGGCCGCGCAGCTCAGCAGACCAGGCGCGGCGCACCGTGCCCTCCATGGCGGCCCGCGCCGCCGCCCGCGCCGTCTCACGCTCCTCGCCCTGCGCCTGCTTCTCGGCGGCGGCGGCAGCACGGCGCGTCGGCTCGGCGGCTTCGTCCCTGGCGCGGGCGGTGGCCGACAGGGCCGCCAGGTAGGCACAGGCGGCCTCCGCGCGCCGCTGGCTCTGATACAGGGCGTCAGCGTGTCGCCGCTGGATTGCCTCAGCCAGCGCCAGCCGGTGCAGACCGTATGCCCGCCGCGCCGCCTGCCGGGAACAGAAGCAGGTATATACCTCAACAATACACATGCCAGGCGGGCGATGGACCTGCCGGGATACGGCGCAAGGCGTGTATGTACCTACCTAGACAATACAAATATACGGCGGGGATTCTGCAGTTGTTATTATATTATGCAGTTGTTATTATATTCTGCAGTTGTTATTATATTATGCAGTTGTTATTATTGCTCATGTTGCGTCACATATTTACTTTCCATGTGGAAGTGTTAAACGTTTAAAGCAGCGATTCTCAAATAGGGGTATCAAAAGGATAATTGACCCTTTCACCCGTTAACCCGTTAATCCATTGCCATTTTTCAGAGATAGCTTCATCACGGCGGAGGTCTTCTCGGTGTGAACTAGGAGCCATATAAAGGTTATTAAAGGGAATGTTTCACCTTTCTGAAAGTTGTCAAATATATGCTGGTTGTAGTCGAAAATATGAAGTAAGTGCTGCTGAAAACGATGGTGATATTTTTCTCTCGAAAGGTCACTTAAATGTATACAAATTAAGTTTGTAAATTTGGGATGATGACGTCATTATTGAGCCATAGACCGCGCTGATTGGCTGACAAAGTGAGATTGGCGGAAAAAAGTCGCTGTCAGCCAATCAGCGGCGGCACTAGCCTATAGACCCCATTTTGCAAACTATAAATTGAATTGCTTAAAAACGGCTAAGTTTTGGGGAAAATGACCTTAGTATTTTCGACATTTCAATAACGGCCAAAGATAATGGCTATCTCAATTCAAAACCAATACAAAGGTGAAACATTCCCTTTAAGGTTCATGGGAAGAAGTTCACTAACATCTTCAACACCAGCAAAATGAAGAGATATGGCCGCTATCCCGTTGACCCGGTAACCCAGCGACCCGTTAACCAATTTTCATTCTTCGTGAGACACTCAGAAATGGGTTAATACCGATCCTTAGAAAATGGAATACCCTGTTCATGTTCACCCTCATGTTTTTGTCCTCACTGAGGTGTCGACGATCAGCATGTTAACCTGGCATTGACTGGGGTCTCAGCAGAACGTCATTGACTGCCCCCCCCCAGTCAATGGCGGGGGAGGGGGGGGGGGGGGCGTTACACGCCCTTGGTTATCTTCTGAACCAATGATCGCAGCGAGACGCGCAAGGTGGAAATCGAATGCTCTCAATGATACAAATTTAAAGCATACTCAAAAATTTCAAAGTGAAGTCAAATGTCAGGTCACGGTCAGGTCAAAGGTCAAAATCGACGTATTTGAGTTTATGGGCCATACTTTCCATCCAAGGCCTTCGATTACGACCATGATCACCCAAAGTGCTGCTAAAGGTATGATACACATCCCGCATGAGCTAAAGTGAGACTGTTGGCCAAGGTCAAGGCAAAGCTTAGGTCACAAAAGGTCACTATGCTCAAAATATCTACGAAAGTCATGTAACATATGTTTTATTAGTTATTTTCCACGTATAATTTGACAGTCATAGTCATTTTACCAACCGGCTTCATTTACGTGAAGTTAATGTCAAGTTCAGGTCACGTTCAGGTCACTGAAGCTCAACAATTGAATTGATACATATAAATACAAAAGGCATGTTTCTAGACCAATATTGTCTCAGAAATACAGTGGTGCCATTTATTTGTCCGTATCTGGTAAATAAAACCAAAAACGCAATAATTAAATATTACGTCATGAGTAACCCATACTTTAGATGCCATAAGTCAGTCAAAATAGTGATATCATTCTGAAATTTGGTATGGTAGTTTGCCATATGTGGTTCTCTGACATATATTCCGGCTTTTTTAATATCTTCGAAGAGTTTGATTTTGTGGGCATTTTCCCATTTTTATTTTATTTTGGGGTCAAAAACCACAATTTTCAAAAATCCGAGATCGCCATGTTGTAGCCCTTGCAATTTTCTATCTATTGACGTTTTTGGATTGCATTTGTCATAAAATATGGCATTTGTCCGGTCTGTTATAATTTAGCTGATTTTGGTGTAAAACTCGTGTGTAATGACGTCACTAAATTCGCTATAACTCGAAATTGTTTCGACAAAATCGCTTAATTTTTTCCACAGGAAACGTAAACGTGATTTAGAAGAAGGTACCCGAAGTTTCACGTTGATAGCGCTATTGCTTTTTGAGCTATTACGAAAATGCATCCGCCCCCCCTACCCCAGTCAATGACTGGTTAAATGTTGTTTCAGGGTGACCTGTTTGAGCCCATTGGTGCGCTCGTCTCAAAACCGTTGACGCCATGATCAATGGATGACAGTATTACACGGACATAAATAGAAGGCGCCATCACACTTCCACACCCGCGCTACTGGTCACAAAACGCTCCGCTCCCCGCGGCCACACACGCGCGACACTGCGACCCGAGCTCAGGCCAGCACGTGGCCCGGGGTCGGGTCGCACAGGCTTCGCCTCCACCACAACCGGCGAACAAGCTCCGTCCGATGCCGAGCCGAGCCGCGAGTGCTGGGAGAGGAACCCTTCTTACAGACAACTCCGGTTGGTTCCGTTGGTAAGAGCATTGCGTTATAACACAAAGGTGACCTGAACGGACCCATGCTGACCCAACCCATGCTGACCTGAAACTGAACTGACCCATGCTGACCCAACCCATGCTGACCTGAACTCTTCATACTCACACAGCACAATAGCTTGGCTCGGGCAGTACTTTAGATCCCGGAGTGTGACCGACGGACATATGCACAGACAAGGAAGGAAGGCTCTTAAAATAGTAAGTTAGATTACCACAATAGGGTAATGGAGTCTTCGGGCGGGGTAATTGAGATTGAGCAGCTATGATGTGAGATATTGGGGCAGGCCGGGGGTGGACGCATCAATTTTCACACTTACCTTCCCAGCCGTCGACTCGTGGAAGCTATTTCAAATCGGACACTTCTGTAGGAAAAGTGTGTCTTTTCTCCACCAAAATACATATTCATTTTTATTCTAACAAAGTATATATAGGTACAGTGACAATTGTAAGACAGCTCTGCAAGTGAATGGTGATGCATTTAACCCCGCTACCGGGGCAGGTTGCATCTGCCCCCTGGAACGTATAAAATGAATGGCAAAAACGTACTCATATTGAAAAACGGTTGTATTATATATTAATTATATTATCCAGGATATTATATTTAAACACCATATTATGTGTTTTACTAGATATTCTACGCTATTAATTAATGTTCGTTATTTGTGTCTGTCATATTAACCTAACGTTGCAACCTGCCCCTTCAAAAACGATTCAACTTGCCCCATGTACACTTTGATTTGTTTTGAACGCATAAAATGGTGGAAGTTTAAGCAGTTCAGACAATATCTCCTATCCTTTTAACGCCAGAAGTATATGCTACGATAAGATTAAGTCCGTTTCACCACACCTGCAGTTGCAAAGAGTCCACTAGATTTTGTATTTATTGGCAAATATTAACTTTATTCCTCAAAAATCACTCTTTCGGCGTCTGCCAGATCAGCCAGTTTCTAACAGCGCTCGTTTCGCCGTTGCAAAGGGTTTGCGTATGCCCGTTTCTTGTAGACCCACTGACATTCAAATCTCATGGGTAGTTGCTTTAGTTATAAGCTCTGATGCATTCAACCCGTGACGCATTTAGCCCCGGTCTCCCCTATAGCTGATTCGTTTGATGATGGCGCACAATGCACATACATCTATCACAGTTTCTGCTTCACTGTCACATTATCGAAAAGAGCATCAACACCATACAACGATGCTTAGATTTGTGTTACCGTGTACGTGTTGTCATGCTCTAGGAACCACTGCAAGACAAGCAAAATCACACATATCTATTTAAATTCCGGTCACTAGATGGCAGTAGTAGTAAACGCCTGAAGTTATCCTGTACCGCATGGCTTAACCCGGCATTGACTGTGGTCTCAACCAAACGCCATTGAATGGGGGGGGGGGGGGGGGGTTAAACGCCCCCCCCTATGGTTATCTCCCGAACCAATGATCGCAGCGAGACGCGCAAGGCGGCATTCGAAAACTCTCAATGAGACAAATTTAAATAATGTTAAAACATTTCAAAGTGAGGTCAAATGTCAGGTCAAAGGTCAAAATCGCCGTATTTGAGTTTATGAGCCATACTTTCCATCCAAAGCCTTCGATTACGACCATGATCATCCAAAGTGCTGCCAAAAATATGATACACATCCCGCATGAGCTAAAGTGAGATTGTTGGCCAAGGTCAAGGTCAATCAATGTCAGGTCACAAAAGGTCACTATGCTCAAAATATCTATGAAAGTCACGCAACACATGTTTTATGAGTTATGTTCCACGTATAATTCGATAGTGATAGTCATTTTACCACCTGACTTCATTTACGTGAAGTTAATGTCAAGTTCAGGTCAAGTTCAGGTCAATGAAGGTCAACATTTTAAATTGATAAATCTAAATAAAAAAGCTATGTTTCTAGATTAATTTTGTCTCCGAAATACAGTGGTGCCATTTATTTGTCTGTATCTTGTCAATAAAATAACAACAAAACGCAATTTGTAAATATGACGTCATGAGTTACCAATACTTTATATGCCATAAGTCAGTCAAAAATAGTGATATCATTCTGAAATGTGTTATGGTAGTTTCCCATATGTGGTTCTCTGACATATATTCCAGCTTTTTGAATACCTTGGAAAAACTTGTTTTTGTTGGTATTTCCCCCCCATTTTTTTTTTTGGGGGGGGGGGGTCAAAAACCAAACTTTTCACAAATCCGACATAACCATGTTGTAACCCTTGCCATTTTACATCTTTTGAAGTTTTTGGATTGCATTTCGCTCAAAATATTGCATTTGTACGGTCTGTTACATTTTAGCTGATTTTGGTGTAAAACTCGTGTGTAGTGACGTCACTAAATTCGTTATAACTGAAGAAAAAAATCGACGAAATTTCTTTATTTTTGTGAACGTGATTTATAAGAAGGTACCCGAAGTTTCACGTTGATAGCGCTATTGGTTTCTGAGCTATTACGACAATTCATCAAGGGGGGGGGGGGGGGCGTTAAACGCCCCCTGATTCATGATTGGCGGGTCCTTAACAATGGGCGGGTTAAAGCCAAGAACTGTGGTCTTCCCAATGGGGGAAGAGGCAACAAGTCATTCTGGTCATCACAATTTTGTGTGTGGGTGTAGGGGTGTAGGGGGAGGGGGGGGGGGCAAGTGTTTGCCCCCCCCCCCCACACTCCCATAGGGCTGATGTTAAAATCCTGCGAATATGGGGGGGGGGGGGGACTTCGGCCGGATCGATCATGGGGTCCGACCCCCAGTCCCCCTCCCCCCGGTGGCGACGCCCCTGGGAGCTAACGTTACCCTTGAAGCTGAGAACCACTGTTTTAAAGTAAGATACTGATAAACATAGAGAGGAAATAGTTCCGCACACGAACTGAAAAGTAGAAATATCCAACCCTCGTCAATGGGAACAATGAGTGTGTGTGTGTGGGGGGGGGGGGGGGCACCAATGCATATACCCATAGTCCATAAAGTTCTGAATACCACCATGTAGTCACTTTGGGTGCTACCTTATAATCAAATCAAACCCTGGGATACGTCTGATGACAAACATCATGATTGGCCAATGGCCGCGGACTGCAACAGCATGACAAACTTGACTATACCAATCATTGACCATGGTGCAACAAAAACTGACTTGTCTTGATTGCAACTTCCACTTCCTAATCAACATAACGAAATTAACTTTTTTTCTCTTGAAATCCGAAGGCTGTCTGTCGCCTGTTCAGACGTTCATGCACCACGGTGCCAGTCTGCTGTGCTATGCATGGAAGTACACAATCACTGCAACAGTTCATCACACACCCAGTAATGGCGTGTCGCGACCAACTCACGCTCTTCTCTCGCTCCCTGATCAGCTCCTGCTCCTGAAGGGCTCGCCGGTCTCCAGCCTGCTCCAGAGCCGCCTCCTTCCAATGCCTGTTCTTCTCATATTCCTGCGTGAAACGCGCAAGGGTGAAATATTGTTTATTTTTAGATACATTTCTTGGTAATCAGACAATATACTCGTAGTACATGAAAGGTAAATATACTTTCTTCTTTGTGATCAAACATGAATTTATATCAAACAGAACAGGCTCCAAGAAGTTGGTTTGATTTTTTTATTATTTTTGACCGAGCAAAATCACCGAGGGCCCCGAGGTGCCCCCAGCCAGCCTGAGGAGCCCTCCCTCTAAGACCGACAGAAGGCCCTCAGTAGACCCTCGGGCCCCTCGGAAGGCCTGATACTTCAACATGGGCCTGTCCGACGTTTTTTGCGACCATTTAGGGGCCCTGAAAAATATAGTGGCCTAAATCCGAGGAGATACCATTTCACGTCATTGTGTGGAGGGTGGGGGGTGGGGTGGGGGCCTTTGGCCGTGGAAGGGCCCTTTGGCCGACGGGCCCCCTGGGTTTCTTTGCCCCCATATCCGAAAATACCTTCCGCCGCCACTAACTGGCGCTCAAACTGTGTAAAGGGTCATACCAGAGGCGAGTTTCACAACGCCAGGCGTAAACACAGAGGAATAATTCGATGTGGCAAAAAGTAGTGAAGCTATTTGACACAGTAGCTAAGATAAGTAGATAGTTTGTTATGTATATGTCATGTCCATAGTTTGCCGCCACATTTCATCAAGATGAGACTCAAATGTTCAGGTAAGTAAAAATACTCTGGTAAAACACTAGTAAAAACGGAGACAACCATATTAAATAACTCCCGAATCCAGCTGATAGCTGAAACACATCTTAATAATACTAAACTAAAACAACAAGTTTTGTGTGTACCTACTACCCACCCCATACCTCCTGGCTCTTGTAAACTCTGGATCCCCAGATAGTCGGTAACAGTGCCTACTACCTACTATGCGATACTGTTCTGGACTGATGTGTATTGTGTCCCCTACTGGTTAGGAGAAGCCGTACAAAATACACATCATGCTATTGCACCTACCACTGGACGTATATCGACGAACCCGGCACGTATATGAGCGAGCGCATACCGTTGTCCGATCGGTCAAATCAACCATTTACCTCGCGTTTGCTGAGCTCCTGCTGGCGTTTGTGATGGACATCGATCAGTCTGGCCTGTTCCGCTTCTTCCAACTCTCGCCTCTTCGCTTCTTCTCTCAGGCGACAACTGTCTGCGATCCTGTCGAATGCACGCATTTGTCCAGGATTTGTCGGCGCATCGCAGTATGATGAAACACTGCACAGCAACACACCACCGAATCTGACTATCGCTAGCAAAGTCCTCCGGTCTCCGCTTGGGTCAACGTGGGTCAACGTCAACCCCGACGATCTATAACCCAGCAATCACCTCACCGTAACCCAGCAATCACCTCACCATAACCCAGCAATCACCTCACCATAACCCAGCAATCACCTCACCATAACCCAGCAATCACCTCACCATAACCAAGCAATCACCTCACCATAACCCAGCAATCACCTCACCATAACCCAGCAATCACCTCACCATAACCCAGCAATCACCTCACCATAACCCAGCAATCACCTCACCATAACCCAGCAATCACCTCACCATAACCCAGCAATCACCTCACCATAACCCAGCAATCACCTCACCATAACCCAGCAATCACCTCACCATAACCCAGCAATCACCTCACCATAACCCAGCAATCACCTCACCATAACCCAGCAATCACCTCGCCATAACCCAGCAATCACCTCACCATAACTCAGCAATCACCTCGCCGTACAATGTCGAGACAACCTACCCGAAATACACTACTGCACTGGGAAGATACTGTACCGCAATACACCATTGCTCTGGGAAGATACTGTACCGCAGTGCGTCACTACACGGGGATGATACTGTACCGCAATACACCATTGCTCTGGGAAGATACTGTACCGCAGTGCGCCACTACACGGGGAGAATACTGTACCGTAATACCCCACTGGAAGGAGGAGGTGTCGTCAGTGATGGCCTACGTTACGCTACGGTATGTTTTTTTGGTAACACGTAGCTCTCGAAGTCGTTCCGTAGCGTAATTGAAGTATTTCGTAGCGTACTACCGAACAATATTCAAATTACGTAACTGCTACGCAAGGTATTTCGTAGCATAACATCAGGGGGCGGCGCCACAGCAGAGGGGGGGGGGGGGCAAATATTGCGCCCCCGACCTTAAGGAGGCCTCATAAAAACCAAGGGAGGTCCCTTGCAAACATAAAAAATACTGAGCAGTTCCTAAATACATAGACAATTGGAATGAGTTTCAAGTCGCTTCTTGAAATAACAACTGGGAGATGTTCGAAGAGACACCTACACAAATAAGCGTGACAAATTGCAAGGATAATTTTGAATAATTTGGAATCAGCTATACCAACTTTGAATATTTTTTAAAGCTTAAAATGGCAATTGATGCAAACTCCAAGAAGACCCTAAAAACTACCCACACAAGATCCAAATATCCCCTAAAGAGATGCCCGACACAAGCACCAAGAAGGCAGCGAAAAGACAGCCGAGACAAGCCCCTAAAATGTCACTAAGAAGACAACTGATATAGACTCCCCATACGATAATAACCGGGAAAGCTGTTCATGGGATACTTCAGAGAAGGCTTCTACAACCACACAATATTCCGAGAAAGCCCCTAGGAAGGCGGTGGAGAAGATTTTTGACGAGGCCCCACGCAAATAGCCGGGAAGTCCCTTTCTCACATGGAGCCCTTGCCTTCGGTTTGCCCCTCCCCGACACAAATCCATGCCGCTGCCCTGCAGAGCATATGTTGCTAATGGTAATGAGTATCTCTTATTCTCATTGGTATCTTGGATAACTGAGGGTAACCTTATTGTTAAATTCTAACGTCTTATGGGTCGGTGGTTAGATTACCGTTTTCCTGTTTCCCTGTAATTAAGGCGCCATATATTATTGATTCAACTCGTCGTTGACTGGCGTCTCAGCCAAGGGTGACTGAGGGCAAATCCTCAGTCGAGACGTGAATACTGTTTGTCACAAACGTTTTGAAATCCAAGAAAAAGTCGAAATGCCTTTTTGCCGAATGTCATTTTATCGACATCTGAAATGTTCGAAATTTCGTTTTCCCGAATGCCGAATGCCTTTGGTGTCATGCGCAGCAATTGTCATGTGTCAATATTGTTTGTGCGCGTGACGCTTTCAGCCGTCGTCTCGGCGCGCTCCTTCATTTCCGCACGTGCGGCAGACCTCTCCATTGCAGCCCTGCTGGGCGCGTGATTGTGTCCCTTGCTCTCCACAAAGACCCCGCGAGCATACACGCCACGCCCTTTGCAACGCAGACGCACTCGGGCGCAGCATCTCATGTATATCTCGTCGTCCCCACTCCTCGAGTTAGCAAACTGACATATCAACTTTGGAACCAGCGACACTAATTTGGAATCAGCTATACCAACTTGGAATATTTTTTAAAGCTCAAAACATGGAACTCTTAAACAAATTGCGCCGCGGAGCGTCGATTTTTTTTAGTCTTATGCCCTAGATATGCATTCTCATCAATACGTCACATTCCTTATGGTGCGGACCCCTAAACATGTTATTGTGCGTTTAAAAGTGCGTTAAAAAATGTTGAAGTGAAATATTTTGTCCAATTATATAGGAAAGCAGCAACATAACACATAAATACGCTGAGAAACGGACCGTTTTTTTCTTCTAAGCCGCATATAATTGAATTTGTAGTTAAATTGCGCCGCGGAGCGGCGCAAAAATTTTGAGTTGTATTCCCTGGACAACTGCATTCTTACTGTTGAAAGGTCCAGGGTCCCTTCAGATCGTCTAGGGGCCCCTTCGACCTTTTCAACGCCCTTGTGACCTTTCAGGGACTCATCTGGGATCCGCGAAAAGACATGATGTGGAATGGGTGATATATATATTAAATACAGAGAGGGCTTACTCTACAATACAAATTAAAATCGGAGCTTGCGGGTATATTGTAACACCCTTCGTAAGCGATTAAGAGGCATTCGGTAACATGTCATTGCTCATCTTAAAGACGAGCAATGCCCTGTTACATAATGCTTCTTAATCGCTGACGAAGGGTGTTACAATATACCGGAAAGCTCCGATTTAAATATTTTTCTTGTGGAGTAAGTCCTCTTTGTATTTAATCTTCATCTGGGATCTCTATGTGCTTTGAGGCCCTTCCAGTCTGGCCAGGGACTCCTCTGACCTTCCACGAAGCCTCTATTGTGTGTCAAGGGGCCCATTCGGCCTGTTCAAAGGTTCTTCCGACCTGGCAAGGGACTGAACTGGCTGCTTTGTCACCCTGCCGACATGCTCAGGGGCCCCTCCGATCTGCCCAGGGGCTCTCCAGTCTGGCTAGGAACTCATCCGGCATGTTCAAGGGCCTTCCGACACCCCTAAAGACCGTTTCGGTCTAAGTCTGACTTGCCCAGGAGCCCCTCCGATCTGCTCAGCGACTCTTCTGGTCGGACTACGCTGGCTGCTTTGTTGCCCTGACAACATGCTCGGGGGGCCCTCCTACCTGTCCTGGGGCCCTCTGTGCTGGCTAGGGGTCAATTCGGCATGTTCCGGGGCCCTTCTTACCCGCCCAGGGGCCCTTTCGGTCTGGTCAGGGCCCCTCCGATCTGCACAGGGGCATTTTCAACTTGCCAGGTCCCCTCTGGTCTGCCCAGAGGCCCTCCAGCCTTCTAAGGGGCCCTTCCGACTTGACAAGGGACTGCGCTGGCAGCTTTGTCGCCTTGCGACATGCTCCGAGGGCCCACCGACCTGCCCTGGTGACCCTCTCTACTGACTAGGGACCCATTTGGCATGTTCAGAGGCCGTCCTGACCAACCTAGAGGGCCGTTTCGGTCTGGTCAGGCGCCCCTCTGACCTGCACAGGGGCCCTTTGAACTTTACAGGGACCCTCTGGAGTCTGTCCAAGGGCCCTCCAACCTGCTCAGGGGGCCTTATGACCTGTCAAGGGGCCCCTCTGACATGCACAGGGCTCTTTTGAACGTCCAAGGGGCCCTCTGGTCTATCAGAGAGGGTCCTGGTGGTCTTACATAGCTTCTAAAGTGCTCTAAACTCTCTAAAGACCACGGTTCGCGTGGTAAAGAGCCCATGATACCGTGCTTCGCGCGGTTTCGTCGGCCCTTTTCGGCGCGCGCAGCGCGCCGAAAAGGTCCTTCCGTCGCCGAAAAGGGCCCTCCGGCCTCCAGGGTGGTGCGACCGTACCTGACGCCACACCTGCCGCTCCCCTTTGGCTACGTTCCTGCCCTGGTGGATGGTGCAAAACCACAGCAGCAAGGGAGGGGCAGTGGAGCAGGATGTGCTCGGCAAAAAAGGCATTTCGACCTTTTCACATGTCGACAAAATGACATTTCGGCAAAAAGGCATTTCGACCTTTTCACACGTCGACAAAGTAACATTCGGCAAAATGACATTTCGGCTTTTTAACATGTCGACAAAATGACATTTCGGCAAAAAGGCATTTCGACCTTTCACATGTAGGCAAAATGTCATTCGGCAAAAAGCACTTCGATTTTTTCACATGTCGCCAAAATGACATTTCGACACAATGACATGTCGGCAAAAAACACGTTTCAACATTTTGACACGTCGTCAGAAAGGCATTTCGACAAAAAGTCATTCGCCATTTTGCTTTCGGCATATTCACATTTCGACAAAAAGACATGTCGTCAAAGTGTCCTTTGACAATATGCATTCGCCAAAATGACATTCGGCAAAATAACATTCGCCAATGTGTCCGGACGCCTACCGAAAGACATTAGTGAGGCCCGTATCTTCAGATATTTTGCGGATATATAATATATTTGTATAGTTGTTTCATGATTTTCCGAAGTTCTAGATTTCTGTAATATAACTGATTTTTTTTAACCTACCTAATTTAGACCAGCTTATCAAAAATCTGGTCATTGTGGATCCAACCAGGGACGTCGCCACCGAAGGGAGGGGGGGGGGGGGGAGGGGCTGTGGGACCGCTCCCCAGGGTCGCTCCGCCCAAGATCATCGCAACCTTCCGAAAGTTGGGGGAGGGGGTTGACGGAGGCATTTTGAGGTCGATTCTTTCCATGCAACACACATAGGCGTAATGCTAAAATCCGAAAATGTTGTGGGGACGCGTCCCCCCTCCCCCCGCTTCCGACGCCCATGGCTCCTTCCCCCCCCCCCCAGATTAGCAGGATTTTAACATTAGCCCTATGGAGGGTAGGGGCCAAACAACTGGCTGGCCCCCTAAACACCTGGCTGCCCCCACTCAAAACTGTGTGGCAACACCCCTGAATCCAACCACCAATATACAATATAGTGCTATTCTTCCCAGCGGTCGTCGGAGAGTGCGGTTGCAAGAGTATTTATCCGTGATCTTGTACCGCCATGCATTGTACTTCAGCGATATGCACCAGCTGACATCGTATACTGGTGCTTCGCTTGGCGTCTTGTAATGGCACCCCATGCACGTTGTACATGGATACATAGATTGTGATTGCGTGATTCCAACGCAGCATTGTTCCTTGTCCCAGAGTTGTCTGTGTGTTCTCACCATAGGTGTCGATTTATATACTTTGGGATGGGCCCCCTTGCCACCCCCCATGTTGAGTTCGCCCCCCCCCCCCCAATAGTCCTCTCGCTCTCCCCCCCCCCATTGACGTGCTCTCGCCCCCCAATACTTTCCGCCCTTAGATTACTTGCTTGATATATAGGTAAAGGCATGGGCATGGGTGGAGAATGTAGTATGGCAGGTGTGGCCATTACCACACCAACATTTCATTTTTATGTGAAATGAAATGGATTGGAGTCAGGCCATGGAAAAATAAAAAAAATAGCACAAGAATACCCTTTGGCCACACCAACTTTGGAAACGATTCTCCACTCATAGGCATAGGCATGGGCGTAAGAACTATGTTCAAGTTGGGGGGGGGGGGGGGGGGAGGGCAGGAGGTATTCTGAAGTCGATTCTTTCCATGCAACGCCCATAGGCGTAATGCTAAAATAAAAAAATGTTGGGGAGAGGGGGGGGGGGGGGGGGGGGGGGGGCGGCTGCCCCCCTGCCCCCTGTTCCTACGCCTTGTGCATAGGTGTCTTGTATATACTTTTGGAGTGGCCCTCGCCCCCCCCCATGTTGAGTTCTGCCCCCAAAGGTGATCTCGCCCCCTCCCCCAATGTTTTCTGGCCACTAGTATTTCCATGGAGCCCGAAGGTCCAGCCTCCCAAATCGCCTGAAGTCGGCCAAAAATGGGCCAAAATTCGTCTGGTTTTATTTGTGCGTTATGAACTGGTTTAAAACAAACTTGTTGTACCTATTGCTTACATTTTATTTTACGCTGTGATTTTTTTTTAAAATATGAATACAAACCTGATTAGTAGCCGATGAGTCTATAATTTAACATTCTAATGCCTGCTCAGAAAAGCTTAAAAACATACGCTATTTTCTTTTACAATCATACAATTTGTATTTTTTTACGATTGCAGTCGTTTTGGTAAAACCGTGGCGCTCATATAGGCACTGGCGGATTCATGGGGGGGGGGGGGGGGCATCAGGGAAAAATGCCCCCCACTGGAATCTAGGGAGGGGGAACATCCAATACAAGCATGCCCCCCCCCCGCGCGCGTTTCCTGCACTGGACGTGAAAAACAATGATCTTATGAGAAAACTTAATTAAAATAATTTTTTCTTCTTCTCTCAAGTGATTGAATTTGAAGTTTTTATGTATCTCTTTCCTTTAATGATAGACAAAACAGCGCACCTGATGCAATTCAAGCAGCCCCGGTGACACTTAACCCGCGCCCCGCTGGGAGGGGGGGGGGGGGGGGACACAATGTGCCCCCTCCCGGATTTTCTCAATAACTTGAAAACTATGATAGATATCAACGTGAAACTTTTAGTACCTTATGCTGCATTTATTATACGTCTTCTCGCCAAATTTCAATGAAATTGATGCAGTGTTTTGGGAGATAATAACGTCATGTCATGCCATTTTTGGTGGAAAAACGATAAATGTTTGCAAAATCGTAGCAAATAGAGTTTTGAAGCAAATTGGAAATACAACAACGTTAAAAGAAAGGAAAGGACATTCTCTTCTATATGGCTATCTCGGATTTGCAAAATGTTGGGTTTTTGACCAACAAAAAAGGGAAAATTTCCACAACATCAATTTGTTTGAATTTGAAAAGTGAATTTCTTAAGCTCGAATACCACAAAAAGGCGACCGGCCCAAATCCGCAGAGAAAAAAGGGTGTACTTTTTCCACAAAAAGATGCCCCCCCCCCTCCACGAAGAGAGGCTGGATCCACCAGTAGATATAGGTCCCCTTGGACCCGTTCCTGTTCGGCCCCCTCCCCCCAATTATTTGGAAAAATCGACATTGCTGGCTCTCACCGTGCGGCGTGGTGCCGCTGTATGGCGGCACGGCGCCCCTTCTGTCTCCGCGCCTCCCCCTCCGTCGACACGGTCCAGTGGCAGTCATCCCCGACCTGCTGCTGTCCCTCCGCCTCCTCCTCTGCGCGGCGGCGCTCCTTCAGCGCCACCTGTCGGCCCCGCTCTTCCAACACCTGCCGGCCGGTCCGTCAAACTCAGCTCAGAGACATCCAACCTCAGCTCAGCGCCAGCCAAACTAAACTCAGCTCAGCGCCGCCTGTCACCCCAGCTCCTCCAGCACCTGCCGGCCTGCCGGCCAAACTCAGCTACGCGGCAGTCGAACTCAGCTCAGAGCTGGCCAAACTCAGCTCAGCGCCGGCACTGGCAGCTCACAGCAGTCTACAGATCACAGCAGCCAGCGGCTCACAGCAGCATACAGATCACAGCGGTCTACAGGCCACAGCGGTCTACAGGCCACATCAGCATACAGATCACAGCGGTTCACAGGCCACAGCAGCATACAGACCACATCAGCATACAGATCACAGCAGCATACAGATCACAGCGGTCTACAGGCCACAGCAGCATACAGATCACAGCGGTCTACAGGCCACAGCAGCATACAGATCACAGCGGTCTACAGGCCACAGCAGCATACAGATCACAGCGGTCTACATGCCACATCAGCATACAGATCACAGCGGTCTACAGGCCACAGCGGTCTACAGATCACAGCGGTCTACAGGCCACAGCAGCATACAGATCACAGCGGTCTACAGGCCACAGCAGCATACAGATCACAGCGGTCTACAGGCCACAGCAGCATACAGATCACAGCGGTCTACAGGCCACAGCGGTCTACAGATCACAGCGGTCTACAGGCCACAGCAGCATACAGATCACAGCGGTCTACAGGCCACAGCAGCATACAGATCACAGCGGTCCACAGATCACAGCAGCATACAGATCACAGCGGTCTACAGGCCACAGCAGCATACAGATCACAGCGGTCTACAGGCCACATCAGCATACAGATCACAGCAGTCTACAGGCCACAGCAGCATACAGATCACAGCGGTCCACAGATCACAGCAGCATACAGATCACAGCAGTCTACAGGCCACAGCGGTCTACAGGCCACAGCAGCATACAGATCACAGCGGTCTACAGGCCACAGCGGTCTACAGGCCACAGCGGTCTACAGGCCACAGCGGTCTACAGGCCACAGCAGCATACAGATCACAGCGGTCTACAGGCCACATCAGCATACAGATCACAGCGGTCTACAGGCCACATCAGCATACAGATCACAGCAGTCTACAGGCCACAGCAGCATACAGATCACAGCGGTCTACAGGCCACATCAGCATACAGATCACAGCGGTCTACAGGCCACAGCAACATACAGATCACAGCGGTCTACAGGCCACAGCAGCATACAGACCACAGCAGCATACAGATCACAGCGGTCTACAGGTCACAGCGGTCTACAGGCCACAGCGGTCTACAGGCCACATCAGCATACAGATCACAGCGGTCTACAGGCCACAGCGGCATACAGGCCACAGCAGCATACAGATCACAGCGGTCTACAGGTCATAGCGGTCTACAGGCCACAGCGGTCTACAGGCCACATCAGCATACAGATCACAGCGGTCTACAGGCCACAGCGGCATACAGGCCACAGCGGCATACAGATCACAGCGGTCCACAGGCCACAGCAGCACAGCAGTCTACATCATACAGCAGCTTACAGCCTATAGCTCACAGCAGCCTACACCTCACAAGTGGCAATAGCCACAGTACCTTACAGCTCACAGCACCCTACAGCTCACAGCAGCATACATATCACAGCGGTCCACAGGCCACAGCGGTCTACAGGCCACAGCGGTCTACAGTTCACAGCAGCCAGCGGCTCACAGCAGCCTGCAGATCACAGCAGCCTGCAGATCACAGCGGTCTACAGGCCACAACAGCATACAGACCACAGCAGCATACAGGCCACAGCAGCATACAGATCACAGCGGTCTACAGGCCACAGCAGCATACAGGCCACAGCGGTCTACAGGCCACAGCAGCATACAGATCACAGCGGTCTACAGGCCACAGCGGTCTACAGATCACAGCGGTCTACAGGCCACAGCAGCATACAGATCACAGCGGTCTACAGGCCACAGCAGCATACAGATCACAGCGGTCTACAGGCCACAGCAGCATACAGACCACATCAGCATACAGATCACAACAGCATACAGATCACAGCAGCATACAGATCACAGCAGCATACAGATCACAGCGGTATACAGACCACATCAGCATACAGATCACAGCGGTCTACAGGCCACAGCAGCATACAGATCACAGCGGTCTACAGGCCACAGCAGCATACAGATCACAGCAGCATACAGATCACAGCGGTATACAGACCACATCAGCATACAGATCACAGCGGTCTACAGGCCACAGCAGCATACAGATCACAGCGGTCTACAGGCCACAGCAGCATACAGATCACAGCGGTCTACAGGCCACAGCAGCATACAGATCACAGCGGTCTACAGGCCACAGCAGCATACAGGCCACAGCGGTCTACAGGCCACAGCAGCATACAGATCACAGCGGTCTACAGGCCACAGCGGTCTACAGATCACAGCGGTCTACAGGCCACAGCAGCATACAGATCACAGCGGTCTACAGGCCACAGCGGTCTACAGGCCACAGCAGCATACAGACCACATCAGCATACAGATCACAGCGGTCCACAGGCCACAGCAGCATACAGATCACAGCGGTCCACATAACACAGCAGCATACAGATCACAGCGGTCTACAGGCCACAGCAGCATACAGACCACATCAGCATACAGATCACAGCGGTCAACAGGCCACAGCAGCATACAGACCACATCAGCATACAGATCACAGCAGCATACAGACCACATCAGCATACAGATCACAGCAGCATACAGGCCACAGCAGCATACAGGCCACAACGGTCTACAGGCCACAGCAGCATACAGACCACAGCGGTCTACAGGCCACAGCGGTCTACAGGCCACAGCGGTCTACAGGCCACAGCAGCATACAGATCACAGCAGCATACAGATCACAGCAGCATACAGATCACAGCGGTCTACAGGCCACAGCGGTCTACAGATCACAGCGGTCTACAGGCCACAGCAGCATACAGATCACAGCGGTCTACAGGCCACAGCAGCATACAGCCCACATCGGTCTACAGGCCACAGCAGCATACAGATCACAGCAGCATACAGATCACAGCAGCATACAGATCACAGCAGCATACAGATCACAGCAGCATACAGATCACAGCAGCATACAGATCACAGCGGTCTACAGGCCACAGCGGTCTACAGATCACAGCGGTCTACAGGCCACAGCAGCATACAGATCACAGCGGTCTACAGGCCACAGCAGCATACAGATCACAGCGGTCTACAGGCCACAGCGGTCTACAGGTCACAGCGGTCTACAGGCCACAGCGGTCTACAGGCCACAGCAGCATACAGGCCACAGCGGTCTACAGGCCACAGCGGTCTACAGGCCACAGCAGCATACAGACCACAACAACATACAGATCACAGCGGTCTACAGGCCACAACAACATACAGATCACAGCGGTCTACAGGCCACAACAACATACAGATCACAGCAGCATACAGGTCACAGCGGTCTACAGGCCACAGCAGCACAGCAGTCTACATCATACAGCAGCTTACAGCCTATAGCTCACAGCAGCCTACACCTCACAAGTGGCAATAGCCACAGTACCTTACAGCTCACAGCACCCTACAGCTCACAGCACCCTACAGCTCACAGCACCCTACAGCTCACAGCACCCTACAGCTCACAGCAGTCCATAGCTAGAAGGCTACAGTTCACAGCAGTCTACAGCTCATAGCAACTTACAGCTCACAGAGGCGAAAGTTTGTACCACAAATGGTACAAACGTCGCAAATATGTTTCCCTCTATTACCATCCATGCCTGATTATTATTCTGTGCAGGCCAGGGGTGACTGGCCGTGACCTGACCTCTGACAGCAGCAGTGCCCGGTCCAGACTCCGGGCCCGCCTCTCAGGGCGGAACAGCATCTGTCTGGCAGCAGCCATCTGCTCTCTTCTGCGCGTCGTCTGCAACAGAGTCGGCGCCTGTTGTCGGTATCCGCCGGCCTCGCTACATATAGACGTTGGTCTGGACTAGTGATGTAAATCGGAGTCCAAATTTTTGGACGTCCGAAAATAGTCCGCTTCCGATTTGGACTTCGGTCGGTCAGCCACAGATATTTTGGACAGTTTTCGGTCAAGAAACAATTCATACATTTGCCTACCTTACAGGCAGTTAATTGTATGACCCTCTGATGTTTCTAACGAAGTGTAGTATGATTGATGTGAAAATGGGAAATTGAATGCAAGATGATGTGATGGAAATTGTGGACATAAAACAAATAAAAACATCCCTTATTTTTATGTATAGGATGTTTTAAAAATTGGACTATTTTCGGACTCTTGGAATCATCGGACACTTTTCGGTCAACATTGTCATATTTGATCGAACTTTGGATCGGACATGATTTATAAATTTCCGAATCTTACACTACTAGTCTGGACAGCGTGCACTGTGCACTAGGGCGGTTCATTTTTACACGAATGTTAAATTTTCTTGGTGGCACACTTTTTTCCCGTTATTTCGACTACGCTCGCTAAAATCGCCAAATATTTGACACTTTTTATAACCATTCCAATATCACTTATTTTGTCCCGGCCATATTACATGTCTGCACTGCTTTGGTTCTACCGGAAATGCAACTTAGATATATTTAAACAGATACATGATCTTCATGTATTTTCATTGTATTTAATCAGTTGCATGGCTATTTTCTCTTATATAGGTTTGTTTAGTTCTTTGGGACTCCATCACTATGCACGACACATAACACTTACCGACACAAGTGGCTTTTTCAACACATAGCCTCTTGACAAAAAGTTTCCTCCCAAAATGACTTAGAATTGAAGTGATGCCACGTCACACATACACTTACAGGCCCATTATGCTTGACTTCTTGACCGTGGGTACCTGCTTGCGATGGTCCAGCTCATAGGTAGTGTATATAGTACTCAGGGATGCAACTTCTCCAGAAAAGTTTTTTTTTGGGGGGGGGGCTGAGCTGGGACAAAAACGCTTCAAATACCATCAAAATTCACACAAATACAGATTTCTCCCCGGATTTGATCCACTTCCTCGTCCAAGCTGGGAGGGGGGGGGGGGGGGGGGGCTGGATGATGGACAATGGACATCCCCGCAGGGCGAAGCTGCGAGGAGGGTCCAGGCAATGACGGCGTCACCGCTCCCGGGTTGCGACTCGAGGTCCACCACATGCCCTGTGGCCAACGACGACCAGACCCGGGTTGACGTGGGCGTGACAGAGGACGGAGGACCGGTTACGGGGAGGATAAAAAGGGACTTCTGTAAACAGATAAGTATAGCAGTTAGCGCTTACTTTCTACATTATGTACTACCTTCTCCTGAGCTTTAGGCATTACAATACCTAGAAAATGAAGGTATGTGATATACGTACCTTCATTTTCCAAATCCTTTACTGCCTGAAGCTCTTCTTTTTTTCGGGCAGCTTAACAGTGAATCTCAAGGAAAGCTGCGCATTGTATCGCAGTATATCACACTGCTCTATACACTCCAGCATGGCTTTCTTCTCCTGTCACCGATATTGCCGTCTTTCATGAGTTAAGCCAGTACTCCAGTACTCCCATGGGTGTATGCTCCTATTCAGTTGAGCCCCCCCCCCTCCAACTGGGCTTCAGCCCCCTCCAACTTGGACGAGGAAGTGGGGTCAAATTCTGGGAGAAATCTGTTTTTGTTGTTGTTGTTGTGAATTTGATGATACTTTAAGCGATTTTTCCAAGCCCAGCCCCCCCCCCCCCCCCAGGGGTGTAGTTTCATATTCGGTTGAGGAGCTTCAGCCCCCCCCCCAACTAGGCTTCAGCCCTCCAACTTGGACGAGAAAGTGGGTCAAATCCGGGGAGAAATTTGTATTTTTGTGGATTTTGATGGTACTTTAAGCGATTTTTCCCAGCTAAGCCCCCAAACTGTTTGGGAGAAGCTACGCCCCTGCCTCCCCCTCAACTTTTATGGAGAAGCTACACCCCTGAGTACTCCATACACTATCTATGAGGTGGCGGACGAAGAGGTGGCCATAACAGGACTAGCCGAGCTGAACAAGTATATTTGGTAGCTGCGGACTTATACACTGGTGCTGGCTCTTTGCAGCGATATTCTTACTGAAGGTGGGTTAGTACCATCGCAAGCAGGTACCCACGGTCAAGAAGTCAAGCATAATGGGCCTGTAAGCGTATGTGTGACGTGTGCATCACTTCAATTCTAAGTCATTTTGGGAGGAAACTTTTTGTCAAGAGGCTATGTGTTGAAACATGCAAAGCCACGACGGCTGATGTTTTACGCATAAGTTACAATTTCCTTTGTCTTGATGCGACAAACTCTTTAAAAAGACACTTGTGTCGGTAAGGGTTATGCGTCGTGCATAGTGATGGAGTCCCAAATAACTGAACATACCTATACAAGAGAAAATAGCCATGCAACTTATTAAATAAAAGGGAAATACGTGAAGATTATGTTGTAGCCGTTTAAATATATCTAATTTACATTTCCGGAAGAACCAAAACAGTGCAGGCATGTAATATCGCTGGGACAAAATAAGTGATATTGGGATGGTTACAGAAAACTGTCAAATATTTGGCGATTTTTCAACCCCTATTTTCTTTGTATTATTAAAAATGTATTGCTATTGTAGCGGGGTACATCTTCTCAGCATGTTCCAATGCACCGGGCCTGACTCCTCTGACAAAACATTCCGAGCCGGCCGGCTGCAGACCGCATCCAACCCAGACATGCAAAAACTCGGGTCCGAAGCCCGAGACTGCAAGTCTAGTAACTACAGTCATCACAGCCATCGCCAGAACAGCTGAGTAAGCGAGACGACGGCGGGGAGCAACGCCAGCCGGGTGTACGCCCCTCAGGTACACCCATTACGGTACCAGTCCCATTTGCGTACCGGCCCCAGTACCGTCCCTACCGGCGCTGCCACATCACCCCGCCCCTCCCCTCTATGTCCTATGAGTCAGCACAGCCAGGGCGGCCGCCCAAAGGCAGAGGGACAGCTGTGTAGAGCTGTAGCACGTCAACGCACCAGACACCAGACACATGGCAGTAACAAAGCAAAGGGCGCGGCCACAGGTAGCAAGCAAACAAGAAAGTGGAAGAAATATGCACTACTTGAAGCAATTATATTATGAACAAAATTAAGTAAGAAAGGTCATTAAGAAGTTTGAAGAAGCTCTATACACTAGACATGAAAAATTGTCGACGGCAAGAATCGGCCAATCAGAAGACGGGGGTGTGCCACACCCAGAGCAAGACACCGCCGGGTCGGAGTATAAAAAGAGGCAACGTCGCACAGAGGGCAGCGGAGAGCAGCGGACAGCAGCGGGGGCAGTCGACTTCGGGACCTCAGCACGCGCGCTGCCCGCGGCGCGGCGGCGGCAGCCGTCCGCCGTGGCAGGGCTGACAGCCGCAGAGAGAGGAAGACGGCAAGAACTGAGCCGACGGCGGCAGATCACAGTAAGTCACGAAGCTGCTCATCCTCTCCGATCCTACCCGAAATTCTGCCCAGGTCCGGTGACAACAAAATTTAAACAATAAGGGACTAAGTGGGATATTTTACGTAATTTGGGTCATCTGTCCAGGCTCGCTACTTTTGACCTAGGAAGGCAGGAAAAATGCATGTGTAGCCGATGCTGTACTAGAGGTGTGATGCCAGGCGACCGTAGTACTTTGTAATCCAGCACGCCGCGTTGCAGGAGGTCATGGCGTAAGCCTTAGCGCATTGGCGCATGTAAATACGAGCGGTTTTAGTTAGTATTTTAAACTAGAGATTGAGCGAGTCAATTATTCGGTTATGTGCTGGTTTTGGTGATATTAGGCGGAGATTCACAGGAATCATTGGCTGAACATGTAAATTGATTGGGACGTACCAAAAACGATGATTTACTGCGCTACCGTTTGTTTAGTTGCTGAGTTAAAATAAACATTGTAAATTTGTGTAACATTTTACGTGGGAAAGGAGACATGATGGAGTCGAGAGGGTCGTTGAAGGAAGGAAATGTACACAGCGATGCGGTTCCCCGACAGCATGAGGTAAGGCAGGAATTAAGCCAGTATAGCCGCAGATAAGTAGGATATGTTTCGATTGTTGTTTGAATGGTTCGATTAATTCGTTCTCGTCTTGATCGCAATACTTAGCCAGAAGCCAGAGTTTAATGATTAAGTACGTTTCCGCTTCAGTAAATTTAACGTTATGTATCAGAGTTGTGGACGATTTCGAATCACGGAATGGTAACTTTCGCTGAACGGTTAAAACGCCAGGTAACCCAACTACCAGACAAAGTATTAGTGAGTTTGGGTAGAGACTCGTCATTCTAGCTTGGCAGGTAAGGATAACAAATGTATGGACCATATCACTGAGACGGCATCGATTGGTTATAAAGTATCGGTTCATTCTGTCGCTTAGAGGTGTGCTCTATGTTGAGCGGGACAACACAAATCGGAGACTGGTAAGTTACCGCCAGGGGATTGTCTGTCTAAGATTACGTATGTATAATCGGCGATGCGCTATTAGCTATTGGTCCAGCATCGCTTCCTACCGACGATTGTTTAAGGACGGTGTATGCGAAATGCGATTCCTTAGCCGTCAATGCGACCTCGTTTCTGTCGCTGATAAACTCGTGCCGCTGATCCGGAGTGGTTAACATGAAATCCCTGTCTATATTACCTTCTTTGGAATTATCGATCAAACCATAACTAGTTCAGCCCGTAAAAGGTTCTAAGGGCGCAGCAACCTGCAACAGACGTATACTTGCGAGTCAGTGGATGATAAGTATAACAGTCAAATTAACTTTCTTAATATTGTGAGTCTCCTAACCGTCTGTTAAAAATACACCTTCAGCCAGCAGCTCGCGATTTACGACATTACAGCCACGCCTTCCCTTTGTTAACGTCATGGTACAACTGTAATGTTAGATGTCCTGTATATTGACAGTCCAAGTGGTAACTTAAGCCTTATTATTAGCCAACTATAAACAGCGTTAAATTATTTGAATCTATTCTGACGATGGTGCACTGCCGATTATATATTGAAGTTTAAAAGTGATATTTAGGAGATTACTAGCTGATGCTTATTGAAATGTGTCATTTGTGATATATGCACGTTATCTCTGGTTGCGATTCTTTTTGGACAACGTTTCCCATGTAGGAAATTACATAAGGGTCATATAATTTACGTCCCCGATAGAGAACTGGTAAAGCGGTTAGTACTCAGTCATAGTTGGAGAAACGTCGCTGATATTGATTTCGTAATAGGATAGCTAGAAGGACATGGACATGACAGGGAGGTGTGATTCCTGCAACAATGGGACAGGACATGGATATGTGATCCCTGCAACGGTGGAACAGGACAGGCCAGGGAGGTGTGATCCCTGCAACAATGGGTCAGGACAGGCCAGGGAGGTGTGATCCCTGCAACAATGGGTCAGGACAGTGCTGGGAGGTTTGATCCCTGCAACAGTGGGACAGGACAGGCCAGGGAGGTGTGATCCCTGCAACAATGGGTCAGGACAGGCCAGGGAGGTGTGATCCCTGCAACAATGGGTCAGGACAGGGCTGGGAGGTTTGATCCCTGCAACAGTGGGACAGGACAGGGAGGTGTGATCCCTGCAACAGTGGGATAGGACAGGACAGGGAGGTGTGATTCCTGCAACAGTGGGACAGGACAGGGAGGTGTGATCCCTGCAACAGTGGGTCAGGACAGGACAGGACAGGGAGGTGTGATTCCTGCAACAGTGGGACAGGACAGGGAGGTGTGATCCCTGCAACAGTGAGTCAGGACAGGACAGGACAGGGAGGTGTGATCCCTGCAACAGTGGGACAGGACAGGACAGGGAGGTGTGATCCCTGCAACAGTGGGTCAGGACAGGACAGAACAGAGATTAAATAGTATCGGAGCTTGGAGGAGAGGCATGACGGCTTGTGTGCCCGATCCTTGTATCGAAAATCTATCAGCGTGGCGAAACATGTGAATTAAAGTGCTCGTGGAAAATTATGCCTAGACCGAGTGATATCGGCTGGCCGCATATCACAGGGAGGTTACAATTAGTAAGTCCGAGACTGCGGGTGCCAAATGCCAGAGGATGATAGGTTGGCGTAGAAAAAGGAGGGCGAGGGAGGAAGGATGAGAGGGAGGAGGAGGCCTGACGTGCCTCAGAAGTCACTCTAGGTTAGACGGGAAGATCTCTAGAGATTCCCGGGCGCCCGCAGTCGGTATATAGGCAAGGACATCCGCGTAGTCCGCCGTCGATGCCGGTCGATGTTAACTTAGAAAGTTGGTCCGGCGGAGCCCAGGTCGTGGCCCGGATGGAGGTCAGAGGTTCGGCGGAGCCCAAAGTGGTGAGCTTGGATAGAGGACCCAGGTCCGACGGAGCCCAGGTCGGAGGCCCGGACAGTAGGTATAGGGGCCTCTCCCGGACAGAGAGGATAAGACGGGCAGTAAAGCGTAGTCGGTGTTTCATATAAGTCCTATGGATAAACTAGCTCCCTTCTAAAGTAGGAACCGGACGGATTACATTGAATACATATATTCTGGGCGGCCCACGCAGCAATGCTGTCGTTCAGCGGAGCGCTACTAGGAGTTCGTATTGATGAGGACATTTATCCTACCTGGGAGTCACTCATCCAGCTGGCATCTGACACTACTGGGAGGGAATTTTGGGGGTGCACAAATCACTATGGGGCGTATGAAAGCGGAATGTCTGTAGCTGAGAGAGTGGCAGTGAGGATGACGAAGGATAATTCTTAGGTTAAGACCCAGTAGGAGTGGTGCAAACTCAGTCAGGACAGCCGGACGGATCATTACTCGAAGGTAAGTAAAACGTAGCAACGCTGGCATACGACAAGTGGGCGATTAGGTTTTGGAGTTAAGCAGGTGTTAAATGGGGAGGGATAACTGGACGGATGACCTAACTTACGAATCGACTGAAGATTTTAAAGAAAGATCTGAATCACGAAGGTTAGCAATGGTCACCAGGGCGTCACATCCGACGCTAATCACACACCTTCCCGTTGTATCGTCCTCACCCTCATGGGCGAGACCCTGCCTCCCGTCCTCGAGCAGTGAAATGGCATGTTGGTGAACCAGCCTATACGATGGACCAGAATGATCAGTCTCTCAAAATTTAAAAGCATCTACCACCATCAGATGTTTTGTACGCGGAAGGGGATCTTACTACGCTGCGCTATACATACATATGTCTCTGTCTACATCTGCGCTATGCTACATCTACATCTCTACATCAGTTTCTACATCTCTCATCACTTCTAGCAGACCTACGAGCCGGACAGGTCACTGCAGGTCACTGCAAGTCACTGTAGGTCACTGCCTGTCACTGCAGGTCACTGCAAGTCACTGCATGTCACTGCATGTCACTGCAGGTCATGACAGGTCACTGCAGGTCACTGCAGAACACTGCAGGTCACTGCAGGTCACGGCAGGTCACCGAAGGTCGAGCTGACGAAGAGGACAAGAGGGATCAGCGATTCCCAGGACAGCGAGAGGGATCAGCAGTTTTCCATGACAGCCGGTGGAGTGGATGGACTCCTCTCTCCCATATCTCTTCTCAGCAGTTCCCTTGGCAGGAGAGAGGGAGCAGCAGTTCCTGAAGAGCCAGGGGAATCAGCAATTTCCCATTACAGCTAGAGGGATCAGCGGTCTTTCCACTACAGCCGGAGGAGTGGATGCACTCTTCGTCTCCCATTTTCTCTTCTTTTCTCTTAAAACCCCCTCTTCTTTCTTTCCCCTACCCTCCTTTACCCCTATCCCTCCTTCTACCTTCTTCTCCATTCCCCTCACCCTACAATGTATCCCTCCACTGCTATCCCACTCTACAACGTACCCCTCCCCCCACACGCAAGAGTGGAGCGGAACCCAGCCCAGCTCCTTGTTCCCTATCATACCCTCCCACTCTCCTACCCCTATGACCCCCCTGTCATTCCCCAACGCTACACTATATTTGGAATAAGCACAATCCTATTAACTAGGAAGAAGTGTGCCATGTCGAAAATATTATATTCGTGCCGTGAAACCGCGGTTACGAAATGAGCGATTTTGGAGTATTTAAAGAAAAAGCAGGAATGTTTAACGTTTTTTTGCGACCCTTAAATATCTTCCGATTTAAAAACAAATTATATCACTGGAATTACCATAGTCTAAGTAACAGGAAAACTATGCCACAAGGACAAATTTGAATTGGTTTGGTAAAATCGTGGAGACGAGATGGGCAATATTAGGGCATTTATAGCAAACATGGAATTTTCGGCGATTTTTCGTGACCCATACATTTTTTTTCTTCTCAAAATTGTTGATACCATTGGAGTCAGCGTAGTCGACATGACGGGGAAAAAGTGTGCTGCACCAAGACAATGTAGCATTCGTGTAAAAATGAACGAAAAAAAAACGGGTTTATCACGTGTTCCACAGGGCCACAACGAGTACCACGGGTGTATGTCGGGCACTGTAGGTTTTTGACGGGTACCTCGGGTGTATGACGGGTACAAAAACGTATTATAGGTACGACAGATGTCACGGGTAGTACGGGTTATCAATCCAGAATTGCCTATCACTGGCTTGCACCATCACTTGACCTGTAATCGCCCAGCGGAGCGGACGGGATAGCACTAGTTCGCAACTACCCAGCTGACGTGCCTGGAAATTTACACACAGACTGTCATGCCTTGAAGTATCATAAAAACGTTGTGAAATTCTGCATTTTCGGGTTAGGAGCAGCGCGTGCCGATGTGCGGTCCTGTTTACTCAACTAATTCACGTCATCGGTCAACTCGTCGGGTCCCGTTAATGGTTGGGGCTCTCTGGCGCCCGGTGCTTCAGCTGCAGTGGGCAAGTCTGATGCATACACTAAGTAGGTATCGGACTCCAGATTATACATACTAGCCGTTTTCACGAAGGATTTTGCGTTTGGGGCGTTTGGGGCGTTTGGGGTGATTGGGGCGATTGGGGCGATTGGGGCGTTTTGGGTAAATGGGTCTATAACTCGTAAGAACACGGCTTTTCCCGGTTATTTTTTTTATATCAATCGCAACTTTATGAATTAATGCACTTTTCTGGAAATTCCATTTTGATAATAACACCATAGTTTACTTAAAATTAACAATTTCATCTTAAACTAGCTCTGGTGATGCCAGATGGCTGTGGTGGTTTAGGGGGGGGGGGCGTCTGGTGAGACTCCATCTTGCTCGA
>JAXIVJ010013508.1:0-37007 GCA_036785665.1 Chirona hameri | reverse complement strand
TACCCGTTTTCCTGCGATGATCAATAAAAAACAACAAACAAAAAACACAATTGTCGAGAAGAAGAAAAAAAACGCAAAGGGAATATAATAAACAGTAAGGAACTCCATCTACGGTCTACTTTATGCCGATTTGCGGTTCTATGACACGGAAAAGAGCTCAGTGACAGTCATCCTTAGTAAAGTTCAGGCCGAATATGAGCTGTTGTCCCATTTGCCGTCCAATATACAGCCTTTGCTCACCCTATTTATGTCGTGCCATAACGCACCATTATTTCCGTAGAATGGATGCTATAAATTGGTGGGAGATTGTGAAGCAAGCTAAGTTGTCAATGCCGACCTTCAGCAGCTTTGGAACATCAAACAGTAAATTCTCCGCCGCATTGTCTCGCGCTGTAGTGCTTTTTGTACCGCCGCAGAATGGCTGTGATAAATGCTGCAGAGAATGGTGACGACAGCGAAAACTGAGCGGCGAGGGCTTTGCGGAGCTAAAAATATAAATCCCAACTTTAGCCAACGAGACCACTGGTAAGGATAAACTTGTTAGCGAGATATTTTGCTAGCGCTAACATTGGCTCAGCTGAAAACGCATTTTGAAGGAAGTCGGCCAACTTCCCAGCTCTGGGTTTAGCCTTGGCCCAGAGCTCCCGTATATTGTAACAAACACGTCAAAACACAACGCAGATTCGCGCAGACATATCGCTTCTGGTTGGGACAAAATAAAACCGTTTTAGAACTGAGGCTTGGATGCAAGACATCTTTTTTGGCACTAAAAAAAGAATTCGTGAGAGAGAAGAAAAAAAAAACGACACATCCAGTAGGTGATGGACATTAAAACGAATTTCAAAAGTCTGCTGGTACAGTCTGCCCAGGTATAAACATACTAGGGCAAAAGTTGTGACCTTCTTCACCCGGTATAAGCACACAACATTTTGGGAACAAAGTGACAGTGAACTGATAAATCGTTTGTTAGCATCGGTTTGACTAGATTTGGAGTGGACCGAACCCGGTATAAGCACACAACATTTTGGGAACAAAGTGACAGTGAACTGATAAATCGTTTGTTAGCATCGGTTTGACTAGATTTGGAGTGACCGAATGCATGGTTTCATAACCAATGCAAGACTGTGATGTGATAAGAAACCTAAGCTATCACACCATGCGGTGCTGTAAGGGACGTCGATACCGGGGGTCCGGGTGCCCCGGACCCCCCCACACACACACACACTTTTGAGCTGGCGCCGAGGCGCCCCTCAAAAACTGAGTCTGTTCTGGGTTTTGAGAGGGCGCCGGAAGCGCCCTCTAAACAAAAACACCCAAAAATAAAACCAAGGAAAAACTAAAAAAGCCACTAAAAAATGCCCGCCAGTCAGTGGCGTACCGACTACAGAGTATACGGTCATTCAGGGCATGACCTGGTCCTTTGGACCCGAGGCGCCCATGCAAAGCTGGAGACCCTCCGATCAGTGATGGCGCCCCTCCGGCCAGTGACGGTGCCACTCCGGCTAGTGAGGACGCTCCCCCGGCCAGTGAGGGCGCCCCCTGCCGCAGACGGCGCCTCTGCGGCCCGTGACAGCGCCCCTCCGGCCAGTGACGGCGGCCCTCTGGCCAGCGAAGGCGCCCATCCGGCCAGCGACGGTGCCCTTCCGGCCAGTGAAGGCGCCCTCTCCGGCCAGTGACCACGCCCCTCCGGCGATTGACGGCGCCCTCCGACCAGTGGCGGCGCCCCTCGGCCAGTGACGGCGCCCCTCCGGTCAGTGACCGCGCCCTCCGGTCAGTGACTGCGCCCCTCCGGCGAGTGACGGCGCCCCTCCGACCAGTGACGGCGCCCCTCCGGACAGTGACGGCGCCTCTCCCGCCAGTGACCGCGCCCCTCCGGTGAGTAACGGCGCCCCTCCGACTAGTAACTGCCCCTCTCCGGCCCGTGACTTAGTTGGCCCCTTCCGGCCAGTGACGGTGCCCATCCGGTCAGCGACCGCGCCCCTCCGGCGAGTGACGGCGCCCCTCCGGCGAGTGACGGCGCCCCTCCGGCGAGTGACGGCGCCCCTCCGACCAGTGACGGCGCCCCACCGGACAGTGACGGTGCCTCTACCGCCAGTGACGGCGCCCCTCCGGCGAGTGACTGCGCCCCTCCGACTAGTGACTGCCCTTCTCCGGCCCGTGACGAACTTTTCAGAGGGTAGCGACGCCTCTGGGTGCTGCCTGCATACCCAATAGATCAACCATTCATATTCGCTACAAATCAGCCATATCCCAACAGTTTCACCCAAATTCCGATACCTGCTGGTATTACAGTATAACACAGAACTGACGCCGTTTGCTGCCCCGTTCTTGCTGCCTCCCACCCGGGCCGAGACTCATGCTGCAGCGGCAGCCATTTTCCCATCACACAGCGCTGGCCACACAATTTCACACTGACATTCTGCGCCCCCGGCGGCCCGCGGTGGACGCTGAATATGCATTTCACGGCCGTCAGCTGCCTTTAATCAGACGACATCCGCCGGAAGCCTCCTCCGCCGCCGACGACGACCCCGCCGAACCCGTCGCCGGCGGCCGGGAGCTGCCGGGAGCCGCGGCAGCTTAGCGAAGCTCGTACAGGCTCATTTGCGCTCGTATGCGCTCATTTGAGCTTGTCTGAGCTCATATGCACTCATTTGAGTTCGTCCCGAGCTCGTGTGAGCTCATTTGAGTTCGTCCGAGCTCGTGTGAGCTCATTTGAGTTCGTCCGAGCTCGTGTGAGCTCATTTGAGTTCGTCCGAGCTCGTGTGAGCTCATTTGAGTTCGTCCGAGCTCATGCGAGCTCATTTGAGCTCGTCCGAGCTCATGTGCGCTCATTTAAGTTCGTCCGACCTTGTTGGAGCTCGCTTGCGATCGTCTAACCTCGTTTGAGCTCGTCGTCTCAGGAGGCCAATCAGTCGCCGCTGCTGGCCGGCGGGTCACTTCCGGTCACTTCCGGTAACTTCCGGTGTGACTTCCGGCACGACAGTGTGGCCGCCTTCCTGTCGTGACCGGCGCTGACGAGGGTCGCTGCAGGGGGCGGGGCGGTGTCTGGCACAAGGGACCGTCCGCCGGAGATGCCAGAGCTGTCATTGGCACGTCTTGATCTGCCGCCCCCCGCCGTGGCAGGGTCTCCTGAGCTACCCCAGTCCTGATCGACCTACTACGGCTGCCTATTGCCTAGCTCCCCTCAGATTGGCCCCTGTCTCTGTCAAGACTTCACTCAAGAGACACCCACCCCGCAGTTACGTAGAGCCACCCCTCCCTCACAGAGCCGCCCATTGACGCATGGAGCCGTCCTCGTCCGCCCACAGACAGCCACATTGGCTAAATCAAACTGTACTGACACAAAACAAACTCCATTATGCCAGTTAAGCTGGCATAATGCAGCGTCGTGCTGGTGTTGCATAAACCGTATTTTAATATACTTTTTCAACTTAATTTTCACTTGATATGTCCAATATTATAAAGACCAGATAAACTTTTTTGGTCGAAGAGGATGCATTTTCGTCATCTGGGCTTCATCAGGCAAAACAGTTGTATTTTCCCCGAAATTATTCGAAGATAACTGCTGTCTACTTCAGTGCGTTATATAACTCCAAATGTAATCCCTTCTATCACAAACTTCTGTCACTATTTTCCTTGGTGTATTTTCGCTGGCGATTGATTCCCTGAAGCGGGAATGGCGGCTGCGGGCGGGCGGCTGATCGATAGCGGTATCCGCGACACCTTGATTGGACATTCGAGACACCTGAGACACGACTTGGGGCCGTTTCGGCGGCCGTCTCGGGCCTCGGGCCGGACTCGACTCCGGCAATTGAGGTGCTCCGAGCTATTTCCAGCCGATCCAGGTGCCGGTGGGGCCCGTATCGGTGGCATGTAATACAAAATTGTAGAAAGAAGAGAAACATGTTTACATATTTTTCTGAGTTCGAAGATTTCCACCGGGCCGTCGCTCGGAAAGTGGGAGGAGCGTGTGTGTGTGTGTGTGTGTGTGTGTGTGTGTGTGTGTGTGTGTGTGTGTGTGTGTGTGTGTGTGTGTGTGTGTGTGGGTGTGGGTGTGGGTGTGGGTGTGGGTGTGGGTGTGGGTGTGGGTGTGGGTGTGGGTGTGGGTGTGGGTGTGGGTGTGGGTGTGGGTGTGGGTGTGGGTGTGGGTGTGGGTGTGGGTGTGGGTGTGGGTGTGGGTGTGGGTGTGGGTGTGGTGTGGGTGTGGGTGTGGGTGTGGGTGTGGGTGTGGGTGTGGTGTGGGTGTGGGTGTGGGTGTGGGTGTGGGTGTGGTGTGGGTGTGGGTGTGGGTGTGGGTGTGGGTGTGGGTGTGGGTGTGGGTGTGGGTGTGGGTGTGGGTGTGGGTGTGGGTGTGGGTGTGGGTGTGGGTGTGGGTGTGGGTGTGGGTGTGGGTGTGGGTGTGGGTGTGGGTGTGGGTGTGGGTGTGGGTGTGGGTGTGGGTGTGGGTGTGGGTGTGGGTGCGTGCGTGCGTGCGTGCGTGCGTGCGTGCGTGCGTGCGTGCGTGCGTGCGTGCGTGCGTGCGTGCGTGCGTGCGTGCGTGCGTGCGTGCGTGCGTGCGTGCGTGCGTGCGTGCGTGCGTGCGTGCGTGCGTGCGTGTGTGTGTGTGCCTGTCCAACGGAGCATATTGGCACGTAGAGCTCAAACGGCTGGGCCGATTTCGACGCAGGTGGCACCGTTCGATGCGGCAAAACGTCTGACAGATGATGATATCATTTTCGGGTCAATGGCTGGCACGTTGCACGTGCCAATTGCCAAAAAGTGGGCGCCAACATTTTACTTTTATTTTTTCGCCTCCTCAGGTCACACGGTTGGTGACACAGGCTTGATACGCGCAGGTCACGTGCACGATACAGCGGCCCAAAATCCATTAATGGCTGCCGATCCTGAGGGGGGGCAAAATAACCCCTCCAGGGGGTAAAACCAAATTAAGATTTTGACCTCAAGGCAATGCCCCGATCGCATTGCCGGCCTCTAGTTCAAAATCATAGAAAGATGAGAAACATGTTTACATGTTTTTCAGAGTTCGAAGATTTACACCGGGCCGTCGCTCGGAAAGTGGGAGGAGCTTGTGTGCGTGTGCGTGTGGCGTGTGCGTGTGCGTGTGCGTGTGCGTGTGCGTGTGCGTGTGCGTGTGCGTGTGCGTGTGGGTGTGGGTGTGGGTGTGGGTGTGGGTGTGGGTGTGCGTGTGCGTGTGCGTGTGCGTGTGCGTGTGCGTGTGCGTGTGCGTGTGCGTGTGCGTGTGCGTGTGCGTGCGCGTGCGCGTGCGCGTGCGCGTGCGCGTGCGCGTGCGCGTGCGCGTGCGCGTGCGCGTGCGCGTGCGCGTGCGTGCGCGTGCGCGTGCGCGCGTGTGCGTGTGTGCGCGTGTGCGCATCGACCGATTTTGATTTTTTTATGTCAAACGATCCGCTATTGACTTGGCGTAAATGCCGCGTAAAGAACACCGCCCTGCACCGCTTCGTTTGCGAGCTATTCACGAAAAACATTTGCGGGGGGGGGGGGCACAAAAGTGCCCCCCCCTTTCACTGCGCGTGTTAAGCTGCATCCGTTGGGGGGTAAAACGCACCCTTTGGCACTCCTCATACTTCCTGGGTGGAAAAGTATCAAAAACTGTTGTCTGGAATCTGATTTTTGGAACCCTTTTGGTCTTCTTTTATTTCGATTTCTTAAATTTTCCCCGAGAAATGCATTGAAATCGGTCAAAATGGCACACAACTAAGGTCACCACGTACATTTTCACGTAAATGCGTGTTCAAAGCACGCGGCATTGCAGGTGCCACCCTCAGTGGTTGACATCCCGGAGTGGTTTTTCCTTTTCTTTAATTTCGATCTCAAATATGTTTCTCGAAAAATGCCTAAAAATGGGTCAAAATTGAAAAAAAGAGGAAAATCACCAACCTACATTCTCACGAATCGAAGTCCGGTAACTGTCAGAAAACACACATTTCCATGCTTTTTGCTTTCCATGACCACGTGAAACATCTTTTGGTAATTTTCCATTGGAAATTGGTTCGAAATTGACCAAATTACGGTATTGACTAAATTACGATATTGACCAATGTACGGAATTATCGTACGATTTTGACCCCAAGGCCACGTAAATTTGGGTGAAGCCCCGATCGCATTGCCGGCCTCTAGTTAGCTGCTGCCTTGTTGTCAGTCCCAGAGGGAGGGGACGTCACGTGGGGGTGAGGGGGTGTCGCGAGTCCCGAGTGACGCTTCCAAAGGTCAGCGCACGAACGCGCTGCGAGTCAGACCGGCTCACAGCGACCAGTTTAATCAGAATGTCACCTTGATTTGAAATGATTGCGGTCCTGTCAGGTTTATGGGAAGCACGATAGCTGATGTAGCGAAATGTGGGACTGATCTGGACGGATGACGTTTTATAATCCGCGACAGGTTTCGGAAATGACACCTGAGTGATCATCTCGCTTGGTAACTCGGTTAATTTGAAGGTCGAACCTCGTTGTCTGTTTGAACAAACTGAAACCCAAAATAGGAATGGCATCATGGGTGGAGCTTTTCAGAAAAAGTTAGTGGGGCAAAATATAACATTGCCCGGTTGTTTTACATGGTTGAAGTGAAAAAAATGTTATTTTAACGCCAGGAAACGTTCACATCTGACAAAAGTTGGTGGTGCAAAGCGGAAAGTTGGTGGGGCAGTGGCCCCACTATTTGAATAGGGAACTCCACCCGTGAATAGCATCTGCCTTGCAGGAAGAGCGACGCAATAGCCAATGTGGTGCCAAAGAATGTGCGTGTATGTAATGCGTAGCTGTTGAATAACAAATTAATAGTAACTAACTAGGGTAACTATTGTACCGGCGTTACTGGGCTATCTCCCTTTGTATCTTCTGATCTTCCAGATATACTTCTTAAGTTCAACAGTATTCGATACCCCCGGAAATTTTGACAGACAGAAAGCAGTCATGCTGATCTGGAAATAATTGCTGACGTCACAGGGCAAGTCAAGTACAAAACGTTTGTCGACGTCATGAAGGTCTCGGTGATGTCAATGTTTGCATGACATAACTCAGTTGGACATACCGGTACCGGTGATCCCGGTACCGGTGATACCGGTGAACTCATGTAGCCTCCTCTACATGAGCTCCAGAGCTTTCGTCCCCTGCCGCATGCTGTGCTACACATAATGGCATACAACCAATAACTATCCGCATGACAGCCAAAGGTTGCCTTAGCTCAAAATTCCAGCTTCAGGAGTCGATGGCAACGGTGAATACCCGGCTCAGAGACAAACATAGGCGTATAAACATGGGGAGGGGGCAGAGGGGGCAGCCGCCCCCCCCCCCCCCCCCCCAACATTTTTTTATTTTAGCATTACGCCTATGGGTGTTGCATGGAAAGAATCGACTTCAGAATGCCTCCGCCCCCCCCCCCCCCCCCCCCCCATTGAACATAGTTCCTACGCCCCTGGAGACAAATCTGTGAAAATGAACGCACAAAAGTGGAAGCCACGACAGCTTTCGTTGAACGGCTTTCAGCAACAGTGACAACTGGAACAGCAGGATATATTACTGTATGGTTGTGATCTAGCTGCTGCTTGGCTGCCCAGGTGGACAGATGGAACAGATCAGGTGGACAGATGGAACAGATCAGGTGGACAGATGGAACAGATCAGGTGGACAGATGGAACAGATCAGGCGGACAGATGGAGCAGATCAGGTGGACAGATGGAACAGATCAGGTGGACAGATGGAACAGATCAGGTGGACAGATGGAACAGATCAGGCGGACAGATGGAACAGATCAGGCGGACAGATGGAACAGATGAGGTGGACAGATGGAACAGATCAGGTGGACAGATGGAGCAGATCAGGCGGACAGATGGAACAGATCAGGCGGACAGATGGAACAGATCAGGTGGACAGATGGAACAGATGAGGTGGACAGATGGAACAGATCAGGCGGACAGATGGAACAGATCAGGCGGACAGATGGAACAGATCAGGTGGACAGATGGAGCAGATCAGGTGGACAGATGGAACAGATCAGGTGGACAGATGGAGCAGATCAGGTGGACAGATGGAGCAGATCAGGTGGACAGATGGAGCAGATCAGGTGGACAGATGGAACAGATCAGGTGGACAGATGGAACAGATCAGGCGGACAGATGGTCAGGTGCTGCCCAGGTGGACAGATGGAACAGATCAGGCGGACAGATGGAGCAGATCAGGTGGACAGATGGTCAGGTGCTGCCCAGGTGGACAGATGGAACAGATCAGGCGGACAGATGGTCAGGTGCTGCCCAGGTGGACAGATGGAACAGATCAGGTGGACAGATGGTCAGGTGCTGCCCAGGTGGACAGATGGAACAGATCAGGCGGACAGATGGAACAGATCAGGCGGACAGATGGTCAGGTGCTGCCCAGGTGGACAGATGGAACAGATCAGGCGGACAGATGGAACAGATCAGGCGGACAGATGGTCAGGTGCTGCCCAGGTGGACAGATGGAACAGATCAGGCGGACAGATGGAACAGATCAGGCGGACAGATGGTCAGGTGCTGCCCAGGTGGACAGATGGAACAGATCAGGTGGACAGATGGTCAGGTGCTGCCCAGGTGGACAGATGGAACAGATCAGGCGGACAGATGGTCAGGTGCTGCCCAGGTGGACAGATGGAACAGATCAGGTGGACAGATGGAACAGATCAGGCGGACAGATGGTCAGGTGCTGCCCAGGTGGACAGATGGAACAGATCAGGCGGACAGATGGTCAGGTGCTGCCCAGGTGGACAGATGGAACAGATCAGGTGGACAGATGGTCAGGTGCTGCCCAGGTGGACAGATGGAACAGATCAGGCGGACAGATGGAACAGATCAGGCGGACAGATGGTCAGGTGCTGCCCAGGTGGACAGATGGAACATATCAGGCGGACAGATGGAACAGATCAGGCGGACAGATGGTCAGGTGCTGCCCAGGTGGACAGATGGAACAGATCAGGCGGACAGATGGAACAGATCAGGCGGACAGATGGTCAGGTGCTGCCCAGGTGGACAGATGGAACAGATCAGGTGGACAGATGGTCAGGTGCTGCCCAGGTGGACAGATGGAACAGATCAGGCGGACAGATGGTCAGGTGCTGCCCAGGTGGACAGATGGAACAGATCAGGTGGACAGATGGAACAAATCAGGCGGACAGATGATCAGGTGCTGCCCAGGTGGACAGATGGAACAGATCAGGCGGACAGATGGTCAGGTGCTGCCCAGGTGGACAGATGGAACAGATGAGGTGGACAGATGGAGCAGATCAGGTGGACAGATGGTCAGGTGCTGCCCAGGTGGACAGATGGAACAGATCAGGCGGACAGATGGTCAGGTGCTGCCCAGGTGGACAGATGGAACAGATCAGGCGGACAGATGGTCAGGTGCTGCCCAGGTGGACAGATGGAACAGATCAGGTGGACAGATGGAACAGATCAGGCGGACAGATGGTCAGGTGCTGCCCAGGTGGACAGATGGAACAGATCAGGCGGACAGATGGTCAGGTGCTGCCCAGGTGGACAGATGGAACAGATCAGGCGGACAGATGGTCAGGTGCTGCCCAGGTGGACAGATGGAACAGATCAGGTGGACAGATGGTCAGGTGCTGCCCAGGTGGACAGATGGAACAGATCAGGCGGACAGATGGTCAGGTGCTGCCCAGGTGGACAGATGGAACAGATCAGGTGGACAGATGGAACAGATCAGGTGGACAGATGGAGCAGATCAGGTGGACAGATGGTCAGGTGCTGCCCAGGTGGACAGATGGAACAGATCAGGCGGACAGATGGTCAGGTGCTGCCCAGGTGGACAGATGGAACAGATCAGGTGGACAGATGGTCAGGTGCTGCCCAGGTGGACAGATGGAACAGATCAGGCGGACAGATGGTCAGGTGCTGCCCAGGTGGACAGATGGAACAGATCAGGTGGACAGATGGAACAGATCAGGCGGACAGATGGTCAGGTGCTGCCCAGGTGGACAGATGGAACAGATCAGGTGGACAGATGGTCAGGTGCTGCCGAGGTGGACAGATGGAACAGATCAGGCGGACAGATGGTCAGGTGCTGCCCAGGTGGACAGATGGAACAGATCAGGTGGACAGATGGAACAGATCAGGTGGACAGATGGAGCAGATCAGGTGGACAGATGGTCAGGTGCTGCCCAGGTGGACAGATGGAACAGATCAGGTGGACAGATGGAACAGATCAGGCGGACAGATGGTCAGGTGCTGCCCAGGTGGACAGATGGAACAGATCAGGTGGACAGATGGAGCAGATCAGGTGGACAGATGGTCAGGTGCTGCCCAGGTGGACAGATGGAACAGATGAGGTGGACAGATGGTCAGGTGCTGCCCAGCTGCCCATGTGGGGGGGGGGCGGGGGCGGCACCCCCTAACTTTAGCGGCACACGCGCACACGCGCACACGCGCACACGCGCACACGCGCACACGCGCACACGCGCACACGATTCTGGTGACCTGTGATGTCACAGAGCTCAAATTCCCAAAATTGTGACATTTGGCTAGATTTCACCTTCGTGACCTCGTTTGACCTTGAAGATATTGACCGAAGGTCACGATTTTTTTTGCAAATGTAGATCATCATAGCACCTACCTACCCTCCTGTAAGTTTGATGGTTGACTTGACAATGACTAGCTCTCATACTTTGGGAAATCTTAGGGGGGGCACTAAAGTGCCCCCCCCCCCCTCCACTGCGTGTTAGTAGCATACCCATCTCCACTGCGCTTGTTACACCCGTTTGGGTCACAACCCCCCAAGAAACTAAACGGGGTACAATTGTACGTGACCTGCAAGTATGGGACCTGTGGTGCCACCCGTTCGATCTGTAGAGTTGGGCAGAAAAATACCAGAAAAAAACGTTTTTCTGCGCCATGTCATGTTGGTTTGAAATATGTAAAGGTAACAGTACATGGCCACTCGGTATGTATATTGGTGTGCATAGCGGAAACCTTCCTGCATAGGGTATTCCCTAGGGTAAGAACTATAAGAAAAACTTTACCGAAGGATGACCAAAACCGAAGGATCTCCGATACCGGAGGATCTCCGAAACGTCTGAGGGCGCGCCGAAAAGGGCCGACGAGACTGCGCGAAGCGCGGTATCATGAGCTCTCTAAGAGTCTGGAGACCACGCGAAGCGTAGTCTTAAGAGAATATAAAATATGATGTAGCCATTCAGTGGACTGATCTATTGTAGGATACGTAGCAAGCATGCATAGCGTTTTGAAAATATATTGAACACCATCTTTTCGATTGTGTTCACTTGTCATCCATTGCTGCCATTATTTACCCCTTAGTAACATTTTGTCCTGTGTAGCTTTCTCTAGAACCACAAATGGTTGGGATAAGATTGATTGATTCCCCGTGATGTTGTGATATACTCGCACACTGTGAATGATTTTGATAGGACGCGAAAGGATATTTTCAAACACACTTTACGGGTTCACTAGAAATCTGCTCGGCACTCACTGTCAATTAACAGCATCGGAAAAAGACCTGCAATCACTCGCTGAGAATCCGAGAGCTTTTTTGTCGTTTTCACCGAAAGAGAGCTACACTTGATGACTCGACACGACATCTAGTGAGAGCTTTGATGACTCGACACGACAGCCAGTGAGAGCTTTGATGACTCGACACGACAGCCAGTGAGAGCTTTGATGACTCGACACGACAGCCAGTGAGAGCTTTGATGACAAAACCAAACAAATCAACCTGTGGCAGTGACAGACGAGTGTTGTCTCGAGCACGAAGTATCTCGAGGTCGAAGCATCTCGAGGACGAAGTATCTCGAGCACGAAGTATCTCGAGGTCGAAGCATCTCGAGGACGAAGTATCTCGAGGACGAAGTATCTCGAGGTCGAAGTATCTCGAGGTCGAAGTATCTCGAGGACGAAGTATCTCGAGGTCGAAGTATCTCGAGGTTGAAGTATTGAAGAATCTTCCCTCGTGAGATTCGTCCTTGCAATTTTTCCAGCGGATTACTACGATCCTGCTCGCTATTTGCTGGACAATGTGGAAATGTATCCAGAGGCATAGACTATTGTTGTGTTGCACGCACCTTTGATGGGATTGACCCTCGCTTTAACTACAACCATTCTTTTCAATAAATAGATGAAAACTAGTGCTGACTCGTCCTCTCCGCTGGGCGATTACAGGTCAAGTGATGGTGCAAGCCAGTGATAGGCAATTAGGGATTGATAACCCGTACTACCCGTGTCACCTGTCGTACCTATAATACGTTTCTGTTAGAGCCCTTCATGGAATGGGAATCCCATATGGGAATGGGAATTGGATGGAAATGGGTGGGAATGGGGTAATTTTTTGGAAATGAAACGGGTTGGAATGGGTTTGGGACAGGCCATATCATTTTTTAGCACTAAAAAAGTGAAATATGCTGAAACGGGTGGGAATGGGAGCCCCATCAATTATGAATTGGGATTGGAACGGGTTTGGGTCTGGCTGAATGGCCCGGCATGGGATGCATGTGTTAATATTTCTTTCCAATTTGACCTCCCTTTTCACTAACCTGGTACTGCCTATGGCAAAAAAGAAGAAGATTTATAACAGTTTTTTTTTATAATGTCACAATCACATACCATTTCATTTATCAAAAAAACAACAAAAAACTTAAGAGAATATAAAATCTGATATAGCCATTCAGTGGACTGATCTATTGTAGGATACGTAGCTGTAGTAGGGGGCTGAAAATGTGCCCCATGAAGGGCTCTAGTTTCTGTACCCGTCATACACCCGAGGTACCCGTCAAAAACCTACGGTGCCCGACATACACCCGTGGTACCCGTTGTGCCCCTGCGGAACACGTGATAAACCCGTTATAGCCGGTATAGCCGGTACTCACCGATTATACCCGTAATACACCTATGGCACCCGTTATACACACGTTAACCCTATTTGTAACAGGCTCCTGGCTACCCCTATTTGTAACAGGGGGGGGCGGATTCCGTCCCCCCCCCCCGGAGATCTCGAGATCTACCCGTCCGATTTTCACAAATGAAACAGCGTTTGCTTCCCCTCAATACGATCTACATTTCTAAATAATAAACAATCTAAATTTTGGATAGGGGGGCAACAGAGGGGCAAAAACTACAAATGTTAGTGGTATTTTTCATCCAACATAGCGTTCATTTTTATCGACCGATTTTAACACAACTAATAGGAAGCGATAGAGATTGAATTGGAAATTGATATATGATGGTGACGTTTGAAAATTCAAAAATCATAGGCGTGTGCAGGTCACTCAATATGGGGGTAAAGTAAATGCGTAATAAAACCATTTTTTGATGTTCTTTTTTGATAAATGAAATGGTATGTGATTGTGACATTATAAAAAACTGTTATAAATAAAAAAAAATTGCCATAGGCAGTACCAGGTTAGTGAAAAGGGAGGTAAAATTGGAAGAAATATTAACCGCAGACAAGTTGCTACCCAGCACTATACATATGCTACTGATCGTAGATAGTTCCTTTTTGCATGTTGTACTTCATCATAGGCGTATCCAGGATCCAAACTGGGGCGGCACAAGACCTTTTGATAAGTATATTATCCGCTATTATGATACTAACTAGTCAACAGTGACTATTTCACTACAACTTCAATTAATATTGCTTACCCCTTTTTTACCCTACCTGGACTCGCCTATTATCTTATAATCGTTCGTAGAGTAGCCTGTGGTGCGTGTTTCATTCGAAAACTGCAGTATGTTATGTCATTGTACGCCCATGTTTCTTAGTTTCCTTGCAATAATATGACCCCCTTTCTTCCATTCCTGAGCGCGCCTCTGCCAAAAATGACTGTATTCCCTTTTCTGGCCTCATATGTGCATATATCATTATAAGCTAAACGTCTATTGCGTCGTTATCGCTGGCATATCGTCATCACCATGCCAGTCACCCCCCTTTCCATGTGCCTGAACACGCCCCTGCAACTCTATATGTAATAAATTATGCAAATAATGGAAGCAGAAGCTATCTTTTACATCTTGATAGCTATAAATGTCCCTTACATCGCTCTATTGGCGTCCTGTCAAGCATTGAATACTTACTGGAAACCCCCCCCCCCCCTCCTTCAAGCCCCTGAAACCGCCTCTGCCATGCAATTTTTACGATATTTCATTAACATCAACTAATTTGCACTTGTTGCAATCACCGTAAACCGATGTAACGCTTTCATACTTGAGGCAGTTAGGAAGAAACCCGTGAAGGTCGCATTTCCGTATTATCGCCAAATGTCGCCTCCGAACCCACCCAAAACTGTGCCTTGGAACCGCCTCTGTTCAGGTTAAGAACTCAAAATTTGTACTCCAAATACGGTATTCGATTGTGTGAAAAGTCCCAAAATTTCATGGGCCTGCTCCCAGCCGCTCTGGAGATATCTGCGAAAAACATGAGGGGGGGGGGGGCGGAATCCGCCCCCCCCCCCTGTTACAAATAGGGTTAAACCCGTGAAAACTCCACCCCGGCTTAGTGTATATGTCCATTGATATATTTCGTACCGTATGTCGATGACCTTCGTTTCGCAGTGATTCCGTGGTTGCTTCTCATTGGTTGTGACACTGTAGTATCCGTGGTCGGATCTGATTGGCTTTCGACTGGAGTGAAGCGATGTAAAACCCGTATCCGTTAACTGTTCATTTTATGGTAAAATATTTAACACCTCCTTCTATGTTAGTTACAGCAAAAACCTTCGCCCAAAGCTGCACAACCTTAAACTGTCTAAAACTATCGTATCAAATGCGTCGGAAATGTACGAATTATAAACCACTCGGTAGTATCCGTAAACTCGTTTGAAAACTTTAAAACCACGTGAATAACGTGCTTATATCAATGTGGTACTGCAATGTAAAATTGCCGTTTTTTTTAATTCGTGGCGGATAGACAGACAGACAGACAGACAGACAGACAGACAGACAGACAGGCAGACGCTTGTCAAATAGTAATATAGATTGAGCACTTGGAAATCTGAAAATGCCTCTTAGACCATACGATGAACAGCGTTTCTGAACATTCTAGAATTTCCATTTAGCTCGTTGCTGTAGTGCATTTATGTAATGGAAACTATTTCCACTTGTAAAACGGATAGTTAAAGAGAACAGTTCACCTTTTCAATGTTTTTTTTAGTTGAGATAGCCAAGCTGTTCTCCATGCTCGAAAATTTGCTTGAGAAGCTTTCACATCTTCATAGAAACCCTTTAATTAATTAAACAGAGGTGAAAAAATGTTCCGACGCGCCAACGCACGTTGGTGTCAGTTGATTGTGTACCGTCGTACCGTGAGTTAGCAAAATGCTGCTGAAGATAACTACGCATCTCAAACTAAAGAAATGAAGGGCGCAAACACATGACAGGATCTCAGTCATCTTCAATTTGGATCAGCATTATAATGTCAGCGTAAAACATCATGCATACACTGTCAAAAATAGTGTGTTTTGATTTAGTGGCAGCGTTCCCCAAGCCAAGATTTACAGTTGAAGAACATTACAAGATTTACAGCGACATCGCGGCTGCCCCATGACTAGCCCCATCCGCGTCGCTGTCATGTCGGTGAGGCAGGTGAGACAGCGACAATTATGGCGCTGTTTGTGCCAGTAACGGCGCGATTCAAGTACGTTTACAGGTGTTGACCAAGGTCTTAGTTGACTGTTACTAGGTGACGCGGTATCGTGTGGCTGGATATTGATATTGAGGCAAAAAACCTTGGCATTGACATGGGGAAAACTGTTAAGAAAGCTGTCGAAAGGTGTCAGTGTAAGCCTAATAGTAAATTGAAGTGGATGGAGCATATTGGCCAAATTCAGTGAGTTGGGGGAAGGGAGGGGGATGACAAAATTATGGCATGTTGCCAGATGTGATATCATGGAATGGGAGGTGCCCAGCTCAAAACATGGCAATTCTTACCTTATTTTAATGTTTTTAGACCCGGAGACCTTCGTCCTATCATTGTTTTATAAAGCAAACAATTTTGTCATCCCTCCATTATGATTCCCCTAAATATCTGAATTTGGCCACTATGACGTGGAGTGTGAAAAGAAACTGCCTCCATCTAGGAAGCATGCCATTTCCGACCACTGGGTGGTGCCAGCGACAAGAATACCACCTCCACCAGGTAGCTATCTGCGGTTATGCAATTTATGTACATTGTAATTCATTGCTGCCCTTTTGTGACATTTGCCGGCATCTTGGCTGTACTTGCCAGGTGCTCCTGTTTCATGTAAATGTACTTTCAAAGAAAGATAATAGCAGTCTTAGTAGGTACAGGGACCTGCAGTGGAGTTGCTATGGTACACACTGTGGTCCAGCTTATCTTCTCCTCTAGCGTACGTTTGACTGCAAATTAAGAAACAACAATAAATGCATTCAAACTGCATTACTGCGAGCTTCATAATGACATATTGATGCATTGGCTCACCCCTGTCCTTATCTATTGGTTGATTTTAAGCAAAAAACCATTTTCCTCCGCAAAGAGCTAAAAATGTATTGTTGCTTAAAATCAGCCAATAGATATGGTGAGCCAATGCATCAATATATCATTGTGAAGCTCTCAGTACTGCAGTTTAAATGCATTTATTGTTGTTCCTTAATTCGCAGACAATCATATGCTAGAAGAGAAGATAGGCCAGATCTTAGTGTGTACCATAGCAACTACGGGTCCCTGTACATCTCATTGGTCCAGACGTGTCAAGATCCTAGGCATCCAGGTCCTATGGATCCAAGATCCTAGAAGGTAATGCTAGTATTGCTCTCATTTGTCCAGAACCAAAAATAATAATGGTGTTTTCTATATTATTTGTGGAATTTTTCATGATGCCTTGATTCCATTACATCAAATAGGCAAAACATCAATTGTCCAACACTAATTTGCAGCACCCAGGAAAGCAGCAAGTGACATTGGCGTATCCAGAACGGTGGTGGTGGGGGGGGGGGGGGGGGGGGGGCACTATTGGTTTGGGGGCAAATTCCAAATATTATCACACCATTTTGAAAACTCATCGGATTTCGCTCGCATTGATAGCTAATTTAAAACAAACTTCCCTTAGTAAAAGTTGCTTAGAGTGTCTCCTATATCAGAAAATGTGTCCATTTTGCCCCAATTTCAGGCGGTTTGGGGGGTCATAGCCCCCCGGATCCGCTAGTTGCAGGTGATGTCATCATCGAATGAGGAACATCTTGTTATTCTTGCATCCTTGTAACAATAGGTACAACAAATATCAGTAGACGATGCAATGTCACATGGTTCTGGAGTACAATTATTCAGACACCACCATCTTCATGTGTAGCCATTGGCGGATCCAGAACGGTGGTTTGGGGGGGGGACCACGAGTGGTTGGAGGGGGGGGGGGGGAGGAAATTCCAAAAATAGTCACACTATTCAGAAGATATCGCTTGCTTATGCAATATGTATTGATAGCTGATTTAACTCTCGCCCGGGTAGGGCAAAATCACTACGTGTTCGGGTGTGTGTGTGGGGGGGGGGGGGGGTACGACCCCCACCCCCTCTTAGCGTTTCGACCCTAATTGAGCTAGAGCTTCGATTCTAAGACGTGCTGGTGACGAGAGGAATCCGCTGATACCCGATTGTAAGGTCTTGGATCATTAGGTGACCTCTGAGTTCATGTCAATGACCCAAAAGTCATACAAATTGAAAATGCGTATAAATTGAATTTTATCTAGCTAGAATCGTGAATGAGCATATCATAATGCTTAATAGGTGCCAAATTCATAATCAGCGTCACACAATGTCCTAAAAACTGCCTGCCAAATTAAAAAAAGGTCATGTCAGGTCATCTGAGGTCAGTGACCTCGGTTGATCTGTGGATGCGCATGACCCCAGTGGAACATATCATTATCTAAAATGGATCCCAAATTTGAAATCAGCGTCACAAATTGTCCTAGAAACCGCCAGAAGCCCAACAAAGTCATCTGAGGCCATCGGAGGTCAATGACCTCAGTTGACCTCTGAAAAGGTCAATCCAGGTCACAATCTCAGTGGAAACCACAACTGTCACCTAGAAACACCTTTGTATATGCTCCTGAACAACAAACACTCGGAAACTGCGCAAGTTACAAGCATCGATCTGCGGGACGCTAGTTGCGCCTGACATGACCTTGAGAAACAGGTCATAGGTCTCACGGGTCATGTGGGTTAGAAATGCACATTTTTCAGATTATGTGTCAAATTTTTCAAAAGTAGGGTACTGAGAGTTTCATTGCAATCGGTTAGAAACTACGTGAGTTATTCCAGAAAACCGAGGGGGTGGCATCCCCTACCCGGGCGAGGGTTAAACAAACTGTCCTTAGTAAAAGTTGCTTAGATTGCCTTTTATATCAGAAAATGTCTAAATTTTGTACCGATTGCAGGATTTTTTATTTGGGGGGGGGGGGGCATGGCCACTACCCCCGTGGATCCGCTAGCGTGTGTAGCACTCATTGTAACGATCACAAAATGTGTTATGTGTTGACAAAATGTGCTGTGTGTTAACACAATGTGCTGCATGTTGACAAAATGTGTTGTATGTTTACAAAATGTGCCAGAGTGCCGATTTGTATAAATGTTGTTAGTCACCGAAGCGTGAGAAAAACCTTATTTTAGAGTAATTGGCCATAATAGCGCGAAAAATGGAAGTGAGTTAGCCTGGCTCTTTGTCGGTGTCAGCCTCGATGTTTTTCACCTCTGTAATTAAAATTGGCTTACCAGAGTCCTAGAAGCCGGCACGAGTATGCATCGTGTCTCCCATCGCTGATTGGCTGATTTGACATATGATTATGACGTAACGATGACGTATGGCTTGTGGAATAAGTATTATAAACCTTAAAATATATAGCGCTGGACAAGAACATGCTGTTTAAGTACCTTATTCCCTTCGATATATCGTAATTGTTGCTAAAATCGCCTATAAACACCTTTCTCAGCAATATTCTTAGTGAAATTATACGTCACGCACGTGCAGATGTCGTCACGATGACATTCCGTGCTTCTTAGCAATCAGATTTCGCATTAATTCACTCTATTCAGAGGAAAACATCTGAATTAGAACCCAATAACGGACATAATTTGCTCTTTCCGCGCCCATATATATTGTTATGCCGTACTAGAAACATGATAATTCATTTCTTGCTTTTCTCAATAATTTCTCAGCTTTTTTAGCTTTTGTTAAAGGTGAACAGTTTCCTTTAAGTCTAATGGAGAAGTTATCTAGGGACAAAGAGAGGAATATCACTATTTCATTATGTAGTTGTTACGAACAAGCGCGAAGCGCTCGCTCGTCCTTGCGTGGTGTATGGGAAAAATCTGATTATGAGCGGCCCGGCCCGACCCGGCCCGTGGCGACGCTTTTGAGCAGCTCATATCTCTGCAACCGCACGTCCGATTGACTAGCGGACTTCTTTGCTGAGCAGCCCCATCTAACCTACCCTGTTTGAGACCAGTGCCGACTCATGTGGGTGACTACCACTGCGCGTGGCGCGTGCCGCATGAGGAGTGCTGAAAAGTATTTTCTCGCAATAACTCCGCAACGGCTGGGCAGATTATGTGCAAATTTCGTGTATGGTTAGGGACCCCTCAGCCGCCACTGTCACACAACTCAGTGGTGGAGTGACTCTGAACGTGCGCACGTGCACACCCCTCTTCTGTATCTCAGGAACGGCTGAGCCGATTGTGTTCAAATTTGGTGTGTGGTTAGGGACCTCTCAGCCGCCGCCTTTCCACAAGTCAGGGGCTTTGCACGTGCGCACGTGTACACCCTATTATATATCTCTGCAACGGCTCAGCCGATTGTGTTAAAATTTGGTGTGTGGTCAGGGACCTTTCAGCCCCCACTTTCTCCCAAGTCAAAGGTGGGTGCCTCTGCACGTGCGCACCTTTTTTGTATATCAGAAACTACTTGCCCGATCGAGTTGAAATTGTCCATACATTTCCTTTGCGCTCGCTCGTTCATGGCCAACTACGGCGCCTTACTGGTTTAATTTAATTTATTTAGGGAAGATTTTTAAGGAAATTCATCTCGAGATGCATGTCCGAGAAAGTCACGTGTGATTTTCACACCACCAATGTGTGACAGCGTGCAGCTGCTGTCTGGAAACACTCAACCTGAATCAGAAGCATTTGCTGAGGCTCCTGAATCAGTTCATGGAAGCGTTCCGAAATCCGGGACAAAGTGACATTTCAACAATTACTTTGCATGGTGACAAAATTTCAGTATTTTACTTCAAATGTCAGTGCGTCAGCGGGACAGAATGCAAGTTATCCGCGGTCAAATTGTAAGACCAATTCCGCCTAACAGGGTGCACGTCAAGCGAAAATAGTTTAAAGGATGGCTTTCTACTTTTCTGGTATCAAATAAGCTAGTCTTGAGATTAAAATGCCAAGGAACAAACATGTCTACTCTTGAAATCCGTGAATGTTGCAGTTGAAATATTCATTACATTCTACGTTTAAATGTATATTTGTAATCGATGTCGCAATCGATGATTCAATAAATACAAACTAGCACTTACAACTTGAACCATCAGAGGGCGGGCGCTAAAGAGCAATCAAACGGAATAGGCGTAGCTAAGCAGACTAGCGCTGGTAAATCTGACTGGCTTTTAACCCAATATTCCCAGAGCCCAGGACTCCATCAAAGGGACCGCCACGCAGCCCTTCAGACCTTGGTGGTCACCTTCAATCTTGGTAGGTCCTACTATGTTCTCAATGGGTAAAAATGGACCCGCTACATATCTGGCTCAGTGCCCTTTCGTGACTCAAGGGAGGGGCCATAACCCGATACGGTGGCACTCCAGTGCAAGATTGAGCATAGTCCTACCAACGAAAGTCATTCACAGACAACTGCTATTAGGAGAACATGTTGACTCGTTTCTGCGTTATATTTTCCTCTGATAAAAATTATATAGAAAACATCCCTTTCAGGATAATATAATGCCTCACCACAGCATATTACTGGCTAAGCGCGGAGGTGCCCCTGGGAGCTACCCAAATACGTCGTAGCACCCCAGCTAACTTAAAGGAAATAGTTCACCTTCGGATTTTTTTTCAGAACACTATTTTATTATATTTTTTAGTACAGTTTCTTTTTTTCTTTTTAAAAATGGTCCTACGTCGCGCCAATTCAGGACAGAAGGTTGTAAATTATTGATTTTATGGTTTGCGTTATTGGTCTGCGCATGCTCCATGGCAGTGCTGGCACTTTCAGACGGTACGGTACATCATATATGCGCCGTATTCCTTCGCCAAAAAGTCAAATTTCTTCGGCTGGAGAGTCTTTTCAGCCAAGAAAAGTTCCAGATAAGGATTTCTCAACACGGGCTACGAAACTGCTATTTCAGTTCAAAACCCATGTTGAAGGTGAACTATTTCCTTTAAAGGGACACTCCCACCTTCCCAAAAGTTGTAAAATGTACGCCGCTTGTGGTGCAAAATATGAAGTAATTGCTGCCGAACACGATTATGACATTTGTTTCTCGCAAACAGTGCTCAATTTCATAAAAAGTTAAGTTTTAATATTTTGGTTGGTGACGTCACATTGAGCTCTAGAGAGCTATACAGACATCCTTTACGCTGCCAAAGTAAACAATTAGCACAATTATTTCGAGACAATTCTGGCGCTTTGAATACAAAACAAACCAACTACCAAACCATTTGAAACACGCAAATATATCTAGGTCTAACCTTAAAACAAGTCGATTATCATCACCATTTGGTAAAGAGAGGTGACGTCATCAGCTTTAGACCCCTATTCAAATACACGTGGGGTTTATTCGTTACAATTGTCAAGACCAAGCTCGAATTTCCTTTTGATTATACCTATGTGGCTGTTTTAACTGCTACCCTACTCAATTTCAATACAAATCCAACAACATGGCTATCTCAACTCAAAACTAATGTTAAGGTGGGAGTGTCCCTTTAACTTTCTTGTGCGCCACATAACCAGGCAGTGGTGGCGCCCCAAAACACCCATCATCATCATAACTTGCCTTTCTTCTTCTTCCTGAACTTGACCTGACGACTGAGCTGCACGCCGCCGTCGGCCGTGACCTTGAACGGCAGCTCACGATTGGTGGACGCCACGGCGGCGTATTCGATGGCGCGAGAGTCGTTCGAGACGTCACTCGTGGCGTGCACGCGCAGGAACGTCACGTCGGTCGGGAAGTCCATCGGAATGATGGATCTGACAGTGAAGCGGTTCCCCGAGCCGATGTACGGGAACAGCGTCCGACATCGCCCTGAAACACGAACCGAGAGAGAACCGTCACCGATATTTGCGACACGAATTATTCGGCAGAGTTCACTCGTCTTTTCGAAATAGCTTCGAAAGGGTCCGACCAACAACAATATGCATACTGCAAAATACATGTAGACGCTGTAAGGAGACACTGTTAGCTGTTTAAAATATGTAATTAATCATCTATGGTGCATGGTGCAGAAACCGGTCATATTGAACAGCCATGCATACATATTTCAAATTGCGTTTTGTGGTTCCAAATTCCAATGTCAAGACAGGTCGACATCAAGGTTATGTAAACCAGGTGGAAAGCACCGGTCAAAAAGCGGCGACAGGACGTAATTTAACTGTAGGAACTCCACAGCCACCATGGCGTAAAAAACCTGGTGGCTGACTGGCTGCAGTAGATCATTGGATTGGAGGTCATTCTCGTTCACATATCACACTCATTGGAGGTCATTCTCGTTCACATTATCACACTCATTTGAGGTCATTCTCGTTCACATTTCACACTCATTGGAGGTCATTCTCGTTCACATTATCACACTCATTGGAGGTCATTCTCGTTCACATTTCACACTCATTGGAGGTCATTCTCGTTCACATATCACACTCATTGGTGGTCATTCTCGTTCACATATCACACTCATTGGAGGTCATTCCCGTTCGTCCATTCTGTTTTTCGACTTTTTTCTCTCCTTTATCCGCCAATTGTTGACGCGAAACTATTTACCAACCTCAAACTATTTACAGTCACAAAATTGAGCACGGCCAAAGCCGTTGCAGGAACTTGAGCGGCGTGCCGGATGCAGCTGAGACAGTTTTAACTATTCAGTTACGGAGCGGTAAAGTCCTCCGTCCGGTGATCCCAGCAGGCCGGCCGGCCTGCTGGGATCATCAATTGAAGGGGCCTCAATCCGGGGTGAAATATATCCCAGTTACTTCACATCGAAGAGTTTGTTGCATCATCATGATTTGATTAAAACTACATATAGTTGACATAAAATGACATCAATTTTGCATAGTCGTTCGCTGTTGCTATTCACGTGATTATATATATTTGTTTTTAAAACAGGGAGGTAACCCCGTGAAACCGATATATCCCATCTAGCTTTGTATTACCATGCTATTCTATCGAATATATTTACATTCAAGCACGGTCAAGGACAGTCAGCTGCAGCGTTGCCTTTTAATTCGTATACCTACATTTTACTTCATGTTAAAGCCGAGGAACGGACAAAAAGACCGAGCAAAAGCGAAGAGATGAGGGGCGACTTCACAAATATCACACCTTTACTACCTCATCCATCCGAAATATCATACCTTTACTACCTCATCCACCCGCAGGTATTTGACAACGAACCGACAAAACAAGTCATAGTTTTAACATTTCGCTTAAAGGAAATGTTTCACCGTTGTATTGGTCTTGAACTGATATAGCCAGTATCTTTGGCCGTTATTGAAATGTCGAAAATACTGAGGTTATTTTCCCAAAAACTTAGCCGTTTTTAAGCAATTTAATTTGTAAGCTGTAAAATGGGGTCTATACTAGTGCCGCCGCTGATTGGCTGACAGCCACATTTTCAACCAATTCCACTTTGGCAGCCAATCAGCGGCGGTCTATAGCTCAATAATGACGTCATCATCCCAAATTTAAAAACTTAATTTGTATAAAGTTAAGTGACTTTTCGAGAGAGAAAATATCACCATCGTTTTCAGCAGCACTTATTTTCGACTACAACCAGCGTATGTTTGACAACTTTCAGCAAGGTGAAACATTCCCTTTAAGAAAATGAGCCCAACTTCAAACTACAACCGTCAAGAGTATACTTTAGGGCTTTTAGCGAATTAGATCGCAAAAGCAAACTGCTGTCGCTGGTCAGCCGAAATCAATTGTTGCCAGGAGCTCAGCTCAGCCGGACTGACTTCTACAATCGTCTGTGACAGGCGCAGCAGCCACTACTCTCAACTCAGCTTCACGTTGGCATCGGGGCTCCAGTCCCGGAATTGCATGAAATAATGCAAATATGTTGCAGTGCTTTATGCGAAACTGCAATCACAAAAATCATAGAATGCACTAAAACTTATTAAAATACTGCTGAAACGGATGCATATCAAGGAGTAATGCAACTGTGTCATCACATTTATTCAGCTTCCGTTCCAAGCATTTTCAAACCGGGCTCCATAGCGATAAATGTGAGTATGTCTTGAAGAGCATGTAGGCGTGGCAGAATTTTCCAAGAATATGTAGGCATTGCAGAATTTTCATAGAAAATGCTGGACATTCATGTTGTGCTAGCCCTGGCAAATGTCTAGTCAGTTAAATCGACAAATGTCTACCAAACTACGTCAAACTATTTCTCCCATTCATTCATTTGACTGTGAATCAGATATTCCCTGTTTGATATATTACTCAATTTTAAACGACACCAAACTAGCCTGTCGTTTCACTATGCGACAACGTCGTAACGGAAGGTGATGTTTGAGTTACAGATTGAACAGATGCCTACAATACAGTGGATTTTGCCACTCAGTCATGGATGTTCTATTCCCCCAAAAAGTACCAAGGTATATTTAATACGCTTATCCGGCTTACACCAACAGCGGTACAACCTCTCAGCCCTGCTGATCCATCTCACTACCCTCAAACTCGCTTCTCTGCTCCCAATACCTCAGCCGTTTTGTATCGCTTGTCTACCGGCATCCCTCTCGCCTGTCTGCTCATCTCATATCACCCCAGCGCCCCTCCCCTTCTCTTCCCCCTCTACTCAGCGGCAGCTGTCCGTCTCCCCCCCCCCCCCGTCCCCCTCCATCGCGGCACCTCTCCATCACAAGAGGCGCTCGCCCGCTGCCTGCGGGGCCTCATCGCTTCTCACAGGCCGCGCGGCGCTGCCCTGTGCTGATGATGAACGGCTCTTGTCGTGCCTCCTCCGGGACGCGCGACGGGATACTGGCCATCTGTCGCCGCCGTGACGTCACTGACCTGATGACGTCATCGCTGCCATATATAGGTGCTGTTGATACGGGATGAGACAAGGTAAATATAACGTGCGTTACGCGCCGATAAGAATGCAAGCGTAATTGATGCAAATGATTTATTGATTCAAGCGTAATTTAGCAGCCTAATTCCGCCGGCAATGCTTAAGCATACTTGGGCAGGAGAATACTACTATCCGCTGGTATCAAATAAAATGGAGGTGTTTGTATCTTTTCGCTCAATAAGTTGCAATGAACAATTTCCGTTTTCTAAATTGATGCAGTGTAATGTGCAATTCGATGAGCCCTGATTGATGCTGAGTTGCCGAATTTTCACCAAAAGATTACGTTGAGAAGTTAAAAATATCACGTGTCGGTGTCAACAACTCTACACACTTCGGTTTCACATTCAATGTTATATCAAATGGATTACTCAATGGATATTTCCAATGCTCAGTAAGCATTAACGTGGGAGTTCTCGTGACCAATGTTTCCTGGTCTGCTTCTGGGATGTTTTAAACACATCTTTTAACCCAAGAATCTCCAGTCCCATGACAAAGTTGGATGGCAATGGAATGATCCTGAAACGCTGAGTGTGTTCAGTTTATCCGGCGTGGCCGACGTGATAGATAAAAGGATCTTGTAACTCACTGACAATGGTTCGAGGCCCGGAAATAAGTGATTTGATGTGGCCCGACCAACACAAGAGGTGGATTGGCAGTTAGCCAAGAGAGTGGTCAGCTCTCTCTCTCTCTCTCTCTCTCTCTCTCTCTCTCTCTTCTCAGCTTCTCAGCTCGGCTCATCAGGTCAGTCAGACAAGACCTGACACAGAATGGCCATATCACAGCATTCTGCATCCCGCTCTGACACAGAATGGCCATATCGCAGCATTCTGCGTCCCGCTCTGACACAGAATGGCCATATCGCAGCATTCTGCGTCCCGCTCTGACACAGAATGGCCATATCGCAGCATTCTGCGTCCCGTTAAGTTCCACCCGCCATTCTGTTCGGCATTAGGCCGTAAACCAATATAATTGCCGTTTCCACGAAGGATTATTGCGCTGAAAAGAAGAGAAAATTCTGATTTTCTTTGGCATAGGGCGCCCGCCACCCCCCCCCCCAACTTTGGCATGGCATAAATTTCCCTAAAATGAGCTCTTTCAATTTTCTTCACAAAAAGTTATATAAAATATCAAAGCCTCCTTATGCCACGTCGATTTTTTATGGTTTTCTTTTATAGCATGTCATAAGTATTATTATATAGCTTTGCCTTTATAGGAGTATCGTATAATAATCTAATAATATAATATAATAATCTAATGCATCTAATAATCAGTCTGATTCTGTATACTTTTTCCCCTTCCTTTTCCCTTTTCCATTATGTTCTATGAGATATAATGGACACTTTGGTAGCAGTACATTTGATAGCAGTTGTATGCTTGGCGCGCCGTCGTTAAAATGACGCACTGACGGCGATAAACATCTGCTGCATTTTGTTTATAAGTTTATCCCACGTCAACGTTACGGATGTGGTCAAACTGGCGTGCGGCCCTCTAGCGGTCCTCTCTGTCTCTGCCGACGGGGCGGCAATTGCAAGCAAGAGTTATCGTAAATGTCGTAGGTTACCGTGATACGGTGATGAAGCGGTCGGTGCAGCCCACACTGGTGGGCTTCTTCAAGAAATAAAGAAAAAAAGTCAGGTGTCAGGTACGAGTATTTTGTCACACGAAAAGCGGGTTTGCAAAGGCATACGGTTCATAGTAGGAAACGGGGGGTGGCATGACCCCCACTTTTTCATATTTGTTTTGTGTTATGTAATATGTTAACCCGCGCCGTACCGGGCACGGGGCGCTTAGACGCCCCCCCCCCCTACGGTTTTTCGAGGATAGCAAAAAACGGCGGCACGCCGTTTCTGCCGTTTCAAAAACGGCACACGGTGCACAGCACCGCTGTTTCAAAAACGGCGCACAGCGCACAGCACCGCCGTTTCGGCCGCCGTTTTTGGCACACCTGTTTGGGCATATATTACCCACATTGTGTGCAATTCTTGACCACGGGTCATCTCAGGTCAGGTCACGTGACCACACCTCCAAAGAAGTTTGCGGTCGTACCACAGCCACAGTTTTTGGCCGATCGGTTTCAAACTTACAGGATTTCATAAGGTCATAGGTATCTACAATTCGAATATCTAATATTTTGTATATCGGTGAACTAAGGTCGGGTCAATTTCGTGACCTCCCATTATAAGTCAATGGGGAAATATTCAAATGTTTCCTATTCCGAGGATACGCATGATATCAGTCCAATTCCTTCTGGATCTTGTTATCATAGGCTATTATTGATGATCCAGGTGCAAGTTCTATTCAGTAACCCCTACAGGGTCAGTCGAGGTCAGCTGAGGTCACCCAACACTTGTTGTGTCAATAACTCTCGATAGAATGAAGATAAAGAAGTGAAACCGACATCAATGTGTTTGCCTCGTCGAGACACGTCTCCTAATATGCAACATGACCTGCCTGGGTCGCCACTTGACTTTGAGCGGAGGTCAAATTTATTTATAAGTTGACCTAAACTGATACAAATTAATGTGATTCGAAGCGCCTTGATGAGATGAACACGATGGCGTCAACATCATTGCCGTATGCTTATTAGGTAATAAGTTATTTGCGAACGACTTTTTGCTAACAAATAGCCCTTTTAACCTTTGATGACCTCTGGAGCCTTAACTGTTGACCTGAGCTACAATTGGATAGCATTTTCGTGATTGGATATTTCAAGAGCTTTCGATTGTTTTTCGGTTTGTTCATAGCTATCATAGTTCTCGAGATATTTGGGGGTTTCTGGAGGGATGTCCTAAAACTGGAAAATCTGACCTCTGGTGACTTCAATATTGACCTGAACCAAAAAATGTTGAAATAGTTTCAAAGTGATGTTTGCTGAGCTTTCGAATCGTGTTTTCGGATGTTCAATGATACAAATTTGAGAACGAAAAGGTGCACCAAGATGAGAAGTGAGATTGGCAAAAAAAAATCGGTTTCGCCCCCCCCCCCCCCATTTTAAAATAATTCCCAGGCCCCTGTTAACATGCGATTTTTTGTTTGAAATGTCCCTCAGAATTTTGTTATATGTTGGTAAGAATATAATACGTTGAAAAAAATGCGGTTTGGTGGTAATTAGCAAGGTAAGCATTGATAGGTCAGTTGTGAACTAAGAAGATTTCTATACCAAAACTTCCAGATCTCCACCAACTGAAACTTGTCCGAACGGTTCAGAAAATTATGTGTCGTGTTACGCTATTGGCCGCAATGGACTCGCCCAATCAGGCCCAATCCGGCGGCTGGCCTGTGAGGCTTGGCTTTGGCTATCTGCGCGCGGCACGCGGGTCGCAAGCGGCGGCGAATCGATGCTGGCCCATCAAGATTTAGTAACTAGTATGACGGCATGCTAAACTGACGCATATGTTCTTTAATAACGGCCAATTTTGTATCATAAACTTGTTATGAGCTCACTACATGTTTCTATAACTATTGAATAGTGATAATATCGCCTAAATCAGTCGTTTATTTCTTGGAATGTATAATATACTAATACTTCTATACCAAAACTTCTCAGAAAATTTAATTTAATTTTCAGCGCAATAATCCTTCGTGAAAACGGCTATTAGTAAAGCAACCTTGGGTTAAACAGAGTGTATCTGATGTGGCCGGTTCTCCAATGATAGCTTCCACCTTTCTATTACAAACACAATGATCTTCAATTTAACTGGCTATAACAGCATTTCCTCTCATTAACCACGAGCATTTGTTAATGTTTTATACTTCTTTTTTCATATATGTAGCAATATTAATGTAACAAATGTAAGAAATTCCGCAAGCTACTAGAGGACGTAAAAGGGATGTGCATCAAGACAGCCCAGGTTCAGCCCAGGTTCAGCCCAGGTTCGGGTCACCTCCGATCGAGCTGAAATTTGCACAGAATATCCGCCAGTGGTCTAGTAGTACACACCTAGCAGAATTCGGAGTCACTCCCAGCGGTTTGACTTCCAGAGGTCAAGAAAGACCACGAGGTCAAATTTTACACAGCACATTGTGGCCTACCCATAAGAGCTACGAAGATGAATGGATCCAACGCTAAAATACTCGCACACACTCGATCTTACTTTTCCCACATCGACCCAACCTGTCTAGGTCACCATTTGACCTAAGGTCAATTCGAGGCTCAGCCGCCAATACCATTGCACAGCACATAACTGGTGTACAGAAATAATTTTACAAATTAGAAAGCATGTCACCCAGGTGATGCATTAACTTTCGCCGAGAACACCTACTCGATACTTATCACGGTTTGACTACAATTACACACAAAAAACGTTACTCCGAGAGGTGCGGTCCGGGTTCAGCCCAGGTTCGATTTCGCACAGCACATTGTGGCCTATCCAGAAGAGCTACGGGATTAATCCAACGCTAAAATACTCGCACACACTCAATCTTATTTTTCCCACATCGATCTGACCCTCAAGGTCACCATTATTTATGTACATCAGTTATGCGCTGTGCAATGGAACCGGCGGCTGCGCCCCGAAATGACCTTAGGTCAAATGGTGACCTTGAGAGGTCGGGTCGATGTGAAAGTAAGATTGAGTATGTGCGAGTATTTTAGCGTTGTATTCATCCCCATAGCTCTTCTGGGTAGGCCACAATGTGCTGTGCAACATTTGACCTCGTAACCTTTCTTGACCTTTGGAGGTCAAACCGCTGGGAGTGACTCCGAATGATGCGAGGTGTGGACTACTGGGCCCCTGGCGGACATTCTGTGCAAATTTCAGCTCGATCGGAGGTGGCCCGAATCTGGGCTGTCTTAATGAACATGTAAAAAGGGCATCCAATCAGGGAGGGAGTAACCAATTAAATGCCGCTGATTGCTTGCTGGCCGTATCTTGCTAGAATGCGGGCAGACTGCAATACAAGAGCTGAGAAAGCTATTGGCTGATGCAAAAATGCTCTTTTGACTGAAGAAGTGATAAGAACAGCTGAAAATAACTTTCAGTCCAATCATCTCTGAGGCACATAACCGTCACCAGAGGAGCTGGCCATACCATTATAATCGGCAAGGAAAGCTAGGTGGGCGACAGAATAAACAAATTATCGTTATTCGACTGTATACGCTACCTTTTAACTGGAACTGCATCACCGGGTGGCATCGCCATGTCCGATGTTTAGTTTGCCCGCAGACTAACAACGATTTGATTGCGGTACGCGCTCTAACCCACCAACATGATCAAGAATATTTGTATTCCTTAAATTTGCATCCGACTTCTGTACAGCACTGATTCACAAAGTTAAGATTGATTCAGAGCAATAACTCAGCTCCTGGCGGCGGTGTTATTGGTTATATTCGTTATATTTGTTTTATCAGACGTAAGTGATTTTGAAATTCGTCAGATATGTAACTCTTATCTTTCTAAATGAAGCAGAAGCAAGAAGGTTTTTAAACAGATATCAATAATTTTTTCATTTACTTACTTAATTTAAGCTAAGCAAGCCTAATCTATATTTTTCCAAGTTCAAATTTTAAGGAAACCTTATCTCAATTTACCAAACGTACCCTATAACTTTACGTTACATAACAGTTTTATATTAGCCGTTTTCACGAAGGATTATTCACGAAGGCGCGGAAAAGTTTCTGAAAGATTCTGAAGGTTTTGAAAAACTACACAAGTTTTACATGTGATTTTTGGTTAGAAATGTCTCATAATTTTGTAATATGTTGGTACGGATAAAATATGTTGACAAAATTGCGGTTTGGTGGCATAGGCGTAGGAACATAGCCCCTCACTTTTCGACCATTTTTGGGGGCTAAAATCTTTATTTTTGCTTGGTGAGAAAACTGTTTCATGGCAAAAGGTTTGCCAAGACGAAAACAGCCCAAATCTGCAAATAAATCTTCAATAGGGGAGGGGGGTTGGGGTACTCTCAAAACGAGACCACAGTTTCACTGCCTCCTCTCCCCCCGCCCCCCCCCCCCCCCCCCCACACACACACTTTTCGTGACGTTCCTACGTGAAGTTTCAGGAAGATTCTATCAATACTTATTACCACCAAACCGCAATTTTGTCAACATATTTTATTTTTACCAACATATTACAAAATTATGAGGGACATTTCTAGCCAACAATCGTAAGTAAAAGTTGTGTAGTTTTTCAAAACTTTCAGAATCTTTCAGAAACTTGTCAGCGCAATACTCCTTCGTGAAAACAGCTATTACTATACTGCTTGATACGCCAAGTTATTATGGCTGCCGCCATGTTGTTTATACATGGCAATCATGACGGCGGTGCGGTGGAGACTCCCGACTGGAGGGTGAGGACGAGGTGAGTTATTGTTCTGGGATAAGTACCGGAAAAGTCCCTGTTTTAGCCTAATTATACTGTTGTGAGATGTATAGAAGCGGTAGTATATAGGCACCTTGTAGCAGGAACATAGCCAAAGGGGGGGGGGGGGCTGGGAACGGCGGGTGCGGCCGGAAGGGCCAAAAGCACGTAGAGATCCCAGATACAGATTAAAAACAAAGAGGACTTACTCCACAAGAAAAATATTAAAAGCGGAGCTTTCGGGTATATTGTAACACCCTTCGTCAGGGTGTTACAATATATACGAAAGCTCCGATTTTTTTTTTTTAGAGTAAGCCCTCTTTGCATTATATATATATATATATATATATATATATATATATATATATATATATATATATATATATATATATATATATATATATATATATATATATATATATATATATATATATATTTGTGTATTTGGGCAGAATATTTTCTTGGATACAGATGTCGTTGAACAGTATTGCATTCTTCGCCTTGGATACTTTTCGATTGAGTTTTTGTAATTTGTTGAATGTTTCTTTGATCTTCAGAGGAATAGTGGTCAATATCTCAGTGATGTTCATATATATAGGTCATATTAGTCGACGTTTCGATTGTATTTAAACCAATCATTCTCAAGATATTACATAATTACATTACACTTTATATACTACAAGGTGATACAAAATGTAAGTTGATGTAAGCCGTCGCATGACTATTTTCGAAGTTTTTACTCGTTGAAAAATAGCAGTTAACATCGCATACAAGGTGACGGAGGAATATACAAGCTTGCGTTTCCGGGGAACACTTCATAACACATTTCATCGTTTCTACATATTTAATACATCATACATCGTTTCTACATATTGCATAAAACATACAAGATAACCTAGGTGCAGTTGTTCACACATACTGGTAGTTCACACACCCCAGAGCGCCAGTGAGATGTGTGTGTTCATCTGTGTGTTGAGTGGTGGTTTGTACCGGGTTATGTATATGGCTTCTTGAATGAATAAACGGTAGTGGTCATTGATGGCGTCAAATGTTGTTGTGTTTTCCTTTAGAATTTTGTGGGTAGGTATTTGATGGTGTTTGTTGATCATGTGTTCCACTGGTCCGGTCTGTGCTATGAGGTGCATAGTGAGTCGCCGCGTCAAAGTCATGGTGGTCGCCCCAAGGTAGTACACGTTACGAGGCCTACAATCCTCATGGGGGCAACAAAATTTGTATACTACGTTGGTGCGATTAGACGGCTTTGTCGCGATGGGATTGTTTTTCATGACCAGCTGGCGTGTCTTTTCGCCCTGGTAGTATATGCGGAGCTGCACGCGGTCACTGTCGTTTTTACATTTAACATTTTTCATCAAGATGTCTTTGAGGACTTTTTCATCAGTTTTGTACTGTGTGTTCATGTAGTTTTTGTAGTAGAGGTGATGTACTTTACCTAGTGTCTCGGTTGTTTGTGGTTGTTGTTTTTCAAGTTGTTTGTTTATTTCCTGCTCAATCTCAGAGTTAGTGTAGCCATTATTCACGAGCAATTGTCTGACTCTATTGAGTTCTATGTCCATCAGTTCGTGAGTAGAGCTAGTTTTAATTGCTCGTGTGATGAACGCTCGGAGAACACTTTGTTTGTATTTTGACGGACATTCGCTCTTTGCATTGAGTGTGTTTCCAGTGTTGGTGGGCTTGACATATACGCTAGTTATGTACTTGTCTGGGGTAGCTTTCACAATGACATCGAGAAATGCTAAACAGTTGTCATGGTGTTTTTCATATGTGAACTTGAGGACAGAGTTATTCTCGAGTTCTTTGATGATAGCCAACAGATGGTTGTGATCTCTAACTTCAATGAAGGCGTCATCTACATACCGACAGTATGTTATCGGCGTGATCTCTGGGTTGTTAAAAGTATTTTCCTTGACATGAGCGATGTAAAAATTCGCAAAAAGAGGGCCAAGTGGAGAGCCCATGGCGACGCCATCTTTCTGTGTATATAGTCTACCGTCAGGTCCGCGGAATGGGGAATCTTTAGTACAGGCTACTAGGAGGTTTTTCAAAATTTCTGGTGAAAGTGCAAGTTTATCTTGTCCGTTGCTACGTTTGTGGTATACTTCATCAATAATAATTTGGATGGTGGCATCAACTGGTACATTGGTGAACAGGCTTTCAACATCAATTGAAGCTATTTCACCTTGGGGCTTTTTTATGCGTAATAAGTCTAAGAATTCGTCACTGGAGTTAATGCTATATTTAGAAGGAAGATAGGGTTTCAAGAGGTTATTAAGCCTCTTCGCTAGTTTGTAAGTGGAGGTACAGACTTGTGAGATGATGGGCCTGAGAGGATTGTCTGTTTTATGTGTTTTGACTGTACCGTAGGCGTACCCTGGGGTGTACTCACCAGAAATAGTCTAAAAATGTACGCCACCGACCAACGCGTTTGCACTTTCAATGGTTCGGTTAACTTCTGCTTTGTGTTTCTTGGTTGGGTCTTCTTTGATCGGTTTGAACTTTGTTTCATCAGACAATATTTTGTTGAGTTTCTTGTTGTATTCCTCTTTGTTGAGTATAACGAAGGAGGATGTTTTGTCAGCACGTCTCACAACAATGCGTGGGTCCTCTTTCAGTTGTTTTCCGGCTTCACGTAGCTCCTTTGTAAGTAGTTTACTACAATCATTGCCTCGGAGTTTGCTTCCTTCGCCTGCGAGTTGGCCTTTTAAATCTGGGTGCACAAATATTTTATCTTTACCTTCAAGTCGTAGTATATTCTGGTAAAGGAGTTCCAATTCGGTCTGCTTGTCAACAATATTTCGTTTGCTCTGGAAATGGCAGTTGAGACCTAGGCTTAGTAGTTGGTGTTGGGCTTGGTTCAATTCGACTGAAGAGAGGTTGATGTATCCTTGTTTCTTTCCTTCTGGTATTTTTAGATTTCCACCATAAAGCTTTGAAAGCTTTTTTGTCACTTTAATTTTATCGGCATGTTCACAGTTCTCGGCTTTCTCATGCTAATAGTATCTGTTTTGTGTTACTTTCTATCTGGCTATTCTTCAGCACTTCATTTAGAGTTTCTATTTTCTGATGAAGTTTTTCAACAAGTTCTTCTTTTGATTTCAGTTGATGTTTGACTAAATTCCGTTGGAATTCTTCAGTGAATAACTGTTTCTTTGCCCGTTGATCATGGAGTTTTATATTTGTGTATTTGGGCAGAATATTTTCTTGGATACAGATGTCGTTGAACAGTATTGCATTCTTCGCCTTGGATACTTTTCGATTGAGTTTGTGTAATTTGTTGAATGTTTCTTTGATCTTCAGAGGAACAGTGGTCAATATCTCAGTGATGTTCATATATATAGGTCATATTAGTCGACGTTTCGATTGTATTTAAACCAATCATTCTCAAGATATTACATAATTACATTACACTTTATATACTACAAGGTGATACAAAATGTAAGTTGATGTAAGCCGTCGCATGACTATTTTCGAAGTTTTTACTCGTTGAAAAATAGCAGTTAACATCGCATACAAGGTACAAACTCCGAGGCAATGATTGTAGTAAACTACTTACAAAGGAGCTACGTGAAGCCGGAAAACAACTGAAAGAGGACCCACGCATTGTTGTGAGACGTGCTGACAAAACATCCTCCTTCGTTATACTCAACAAAGAGGAATACAACAAGAAACTCAACAAAATATTGTCTGATGAAACAAAGTTCAAACCGATCAAAGAAGACCCAACCAAGAAACACAAAGCAGAAGTTAACCGAACCATTGAAAGTGCAAACGCGTTGGTCGGTGGCGTACATTTTTAGACTATTTCTGGTGAGTACACCCCAGGGTACGCCTACGGTACAGTCAAAACACATAAAACAGACAATCCTCTCAGGCCCATCATCTCACAAGTCTGTACCTCCACTTACAAACTAGCGAAGAGGCTTAATAACCTCTTGAAACCCTATCTTCCTTCTAAATATAGCATTAACTCCAGTGACGAATTCTTAGACTTATTACGCATAAAAAAGCCCCAAGGTGAAATAGCTTCAATTGATGTTGAAAGCCTGTTCACCAATGTACCAGTTGATGCCACCATCCAAATTATTATTGATGAAGTATACCACAAACGTAGCAACAGACAAGATAAACTTGCACTTTCACCAGAAATTTTGAAAAACCTCCTAGTAGCCTGTACTAAAGATTCCCCATTCCGCGGACCTGACGGTAGACTATATACACAGAAAGATGGCGTCGCGATGGGCTCTCCACTTGGCCCTCTTTTTGCGAATTTTTACATCGCTCATGTCGAGGAAAATACTTTTAACAACCCAGAGATCACACCGATAACATACTGTCGGTATGTAGATGACGCCTTCATTGAAGTTAGAGATCACAACCATCTGTTGGCTATCATCAAAGAACTCGAGAATAACTCTGTCCTCAAGTTCACATATGAAAAACACCATGACAACTGTTTAGCATTTCTCGATGTCATTGTGAAAGCTACCCCAGACAAGTACATAACTAGCGTATATGTCAAGCCCACCAACACTGGAAACACACTCAATGCAAAGAGCGAATGTCCGTCAAAATACAAACAAAGTGTTCTCCGAGCGTTCATCACACGAGCAATTAAAACTAGCTCTACTCACGAACTGATGGACATAGAACTCAATAGAGTCAGACAATTGCTCGTGAATAATGGCTACACTAACTCTGAGATTGAGCAGGAAATAAACAAACAACTTGAAAAACAACAACCACAAACAACCGAGACACTAGGTAAAGTACATTACCTCTACTACAAAAACTACATGAACACACAGTACAAAACTGATGAAAAAGTCCTCAGACATCTTGAAGAAAAATGTTAAATGTAAAAACGACAGTGACCGCGTGCAGCTCCGCATATACTACCAGGGCAAAAAGACACGCCAGCTGGTCATGAAAAACAATCCCATCGCGACAAAGCCGTCTAATCGCACCAACGTAGTATACAAATTTTGTTGCCCCCATGAGGATTGTAGGCCTCGTAACGTGTACTACCTTGGGGCGACCACCACGACTTTGACGCGGCGACTCACTATGCACCTCATAGAACAGACCGGACCAGTGGAACACATGATCAACAAACACCATCAAATACCTACCCACAAAATTATAAAGGAAAACACAACAACATTTGACGCCATCAATGACCACTACCGTTTATTCATTCAAGAAGCCATATACATAACCCGGTACAAACCACCACTCAACACACAGATGAACACACACATCTCACTGGCGCTCTGGGGTGTGTGAACTACCAGTATGTGTGAACAACTGCACCTAGGTTATCTTGTATGATGTATGCAATATGTAGAAACGATGTATGATGTATTAAATATGTAGAAACGATGAAATGTGTTAT
>JAXIVJ010013507.1:32500-37008 GCA_036785665.1 Chirona hameri | reverse complement strand
ACACACACACACACACACACACACACACACACACACACACACACACACACACACACACACACACACACACACACACACACACACACACACACACACACACACACACACACACACACACACACACACACACACACACACACACACACACACACACACACACACACACACACACACACACACACACACACACACACACACACACACACACACACACACACACACACACACACACACACACACACACACACACACACACACACACACACACACACACACACACACACACACACACACACACACACACACACACACACACACACACACACACACACACACACACACACACACACACACACACACACACACACACACACACACACACACACACACACACACACACACACACACACACACACACACACACACACACACACACACACACACACACACACACACACACACACACACACACACACACACACACACACACACACACACACACACACACACACACACACACACACACACACACACACACACACACACACACACACACACACACACACACACACACACACACACACACACACACACACACACACACACACACACACACACACACACACACACACACACACACACACACACACACACACACACACACACACACACACACACACACACACACACACACACACACACACACACACACACACACACACACACACACACACACACACACACACACACACACACACACACACACACACACACACACACACACACACACACACACACACACACACACACACACACACACACACACACACACACACACACACACACACACACACACACACACACACACACACACACACACACACACACACACACACACACACACACACCACACACACACACACACACACACACACACACACACACACACAACACACACACACACACACACACACACACACACACACACACACACACACACACACACACACACACACACACACACACACACACACACACACACACACACACACACACACACACACACACACACACACACACACACAACACACACACACACACACACACACCACACACACACACACACCACACACACACACACACACACACACACACACACACACACACACCACACACACACACACACACACACACACACACACACACACACACACACACACACACACACACACACACACACACACACCACACACACACACACACACACACACACACACACACACACACACACACACACACCACACACACACACACACACACACACACACACACACACACACACACACACACACACACACACACACACACACACACACACACACACACACACACACACACACACACCACACACACACACACACACACACACACACACACACACACACACACACACACACACACACACACACACACACACACACACACACACACACACACCACACACACACACACACACACACACACACACACACACACACACACACACACACACACACACACACACACACACACACACACACACACACACACACACACACACACACACACACACACACACACACACACACACACACACACACACACACACACACACACACACACACACACACACACACACACACACACACACACACACACACACACACACACACACACACACACACACACACACACACACACACACACACACACACACACACACACACACACACACACACACACACACACACACACACACACACACACACACACACACACACACACACACACACACACACACACACACACACACACACACACACACACACACACACACACACACACACACACACACACACACACACACACACACACACACACACACACACACACACACACACACACACACACACACACACACACACACACACACACACACACACACACACACACACACACACACACACACACACACACACACACACACACACACACACACACACACACACACACACACACACACACACACACACACACACACACACACACACACACACACACACACACACACACACACACACACACACACACACACACACACACACACACACACACACACACACACCACACACACACACACACACACACACACACACACACACACACACACACACACACACACACACACACACACACACACACACACACACACACACACACACACACACACACACACACACACACACACACACACACACACACACACACACACACACACACACACACACACACACACACACACACACACACACACACACACACACACACACACACACACACACACACACACACACACACACACACACACACACACACACACACACACACACACACACACACACACACACACACACACACACACACACACACACACACACACACACACACACACACACACACACACACACACACACACACACACACACACACACACACACACACACACACACACACACACACACACACACCACCCACACACACACACACACACACACACACACACACACACACACACACACACACACACACACACACACACACACACACACACACACACACACACACACACACACACACACACACACACACACACACACACACACACACACACACACACACACACACACACACACACACACACACACACACACACACACACACACACACACACACACACACACACACACACACACACACACACACACACACACACACACACACACACACACACACACACACACACACACACACACACACACACACACACACACACACACACACACACACACACACACACACACACACACACACACACACACACACACACACACACACACACACACACACACACACACACACACACACACACACACACACACACACACACACACACACACACACACACACACACACACACACACACACACACACACACACACACACACACACACACACACACACACACACACACACACACACACACACACACACACACACACACACACACACACACACACACACACACACACACACACACACACACACACACACACACACACACACACACCACACACACACACACACACACACACACACACACACACACACACACACACACACACACCACACACACACACACACACACACACACACACACACACACACACACACACACACACACACACACACACACACACACACACACACACACACACACACACACACACACACACACACACACACACACACACACACACACACACACACACACACACACACACACACACACACACACACACACACACACACACACACACACACACACACACACACACACACACACACACACACACACACACACACACACACACACACACACACACACACACACACACACACACACACACACACACACACACACACACACACACACACACACACACACACACACACACAACACACACACACACACACACCACACACACACACACACACACACACACACACACACACACACACACACACACACACACACACACACACACACACACACACACACACACACACACACACACACACACACACACACACACACACACACACACACACACACACACACACACACACACACACACACACACACACACACACACACACACACACACACACACACACACACACACACACACACACACACACACACACACACACACACACACACACACACACACACACACACACACACACACACACACACACACACACACACACACACACACACACACACACACACACACACACACACACACACACACACACACACACACACACACACACACACACACACACACACACACACACACACACACACACACACACACACACACACACACACACACACACACACACACACACACACACACACACACACACACACACACACACACACACACACACACACACACACACACACACACACACACACACACACACACACACACACACACACACACACACACACACACACACACACACACACACACACACACACACACACACACACACACACACACACACACACACACACACACACACACACACACACACACACACACACACACACACACACACACACACACACACACACACACACACACACACACACACACACACACACACACACACACACACACACACACACACACACACACACACACACACACCACACACACCACACACACACACACACACACACACACACACACACACACACACACACACACACACACACACACACACACACACACACACACACACACACACACACACACACACACACACACACACACCACACACACACACACACACACACACACACACCACACACACACACACACACACACACACAC
>JAXIVJ010013507.1:0-25000 GCA_036785665.1 Chirona hameri | reverse complement strand
CGTTCCCGTATCCCGTTCCCGTATCCCGTTCCCGTATTCTGTTCCCGTATTCCGTTCCCGTATCCCGTTCCCGTATCCCGTTCCCGTATCCCGCTCCCGTATCTCATTCCCCGTATGTCGTACACCGTTCCGATATCTTCTTACCATATCTAGTTCCCGTATCTCATTCCCGTATCCCGTTCCCGTATCTCGTTCCAACATCCCTTTCCCGTACCCAGTTTCCGTATATTATTGCCGTATTTCGTTCCCATATATTCTTACCGTATCTCGTTCCCGTGTCGCAGTCTGCCAAAACATTTTAGCGGTTTACATGCCTGAAATATGTCCACCGGCTTCAACAAAATCTCCCCGGGAGGGAGGTGCAACGTCAGCTAATCATGCGCTCATTGATGAATTTGACTGCGGCACTGTCAGTCTTTGGCAAACTTAAAGGGAATAGTTCACCTTTAACATGGGGTTTTGGACTGAGATAGCAGATTTGTAGAGCAGATCTAAAAATGGGTTGTGGTGAAAGAATTACCTCTCTACGTTAAGTAATTTCGACACAGGACTAGTGGGCCCGATTTCTAATCCGCTGTTCCGGGCCACGATCGGGATATGAACGCTCGCCAGAGGTATGACGTCATACCCGCTGACGTCAGAATTGCGTCATACGCAGATTCTGCCGCAAACTAGCCGTGGTATTTATACAGACTTTGGCCGTGGTCATTAGTATATTTGAAATAGTACAGAAGTAATATATATTGTTATTACCAAATACCAAGGTATGTTATTACCACCGAGTTGGTTCAGTGACTGGATGCATTGCCGAGATCAGAAGCCAGAATTCCGAGCTTGCGAAATTGTATTGTAAGAAGATGCAAATCCCAATAAAAGAAACGGGGCGACCCTGAGTTGAACGCGACGATTTTCTGGTAAGTTCTTGTTCTTGTTGACCTTATACATCATTGATTATGAATCTGATTTTTACACAGACCAGGTATTTCATGTGTTTGTTTCATGGAAATGCTTGCTTGATTGGTTCTACAGAAGTATAATGCAAATATGGTAAATATTTTACTGCAGCCCATGATAGAAATATGGATATAATATTATCTAAATATAATGAGAAATTGTATTAATATCCAGACAATGATTGCATATGACACGGGAAAGCTAACATAGGTGGATATGCTTTGTCATAAAACACTTGATCAGCACCTTTTGATTCATAGTGTAAAATTGCATCTTGCCTAATAAAGCCTTATGATGAAACACGTCCAACTGTGGGTCTGTTCCTGTGGCGCCTCTAACCTCCTCAAAGTTGCTCCAACTTTCAACTGTCCCAGGCGTACATAAGGGTGGGAGGGGGGGGGGGGGGGGGGAAATGGCCAATGCCCCCCCCCCCCCCTGAAGGTCTGTATGTGCCCCTTCGGTAAACAAAATTAATTAATTTGTGTTTGTTTTTTAGGAAAAAGTTGGGCGATATTCCGCTTTTGCACACCTTTATATAGGTAAATTGAGTTAACATTTCAGTTGTAATGGCTGAGTCATTGCGGTTAGTTGAGGGGATTGATGGGTGATAAACAAAAAAATATTGTTAGTTAAGTACTGAGAATGTCTCTGTTTTGAGTGCAGTTCTAATGAAATCAGACGTGTAGAATTAGTATAAAATATTTGGTTTTCCCTATACAAAGGTGTGCAAAACCGGAATACGAGCAAAAATTGTTGAAAATATGCCCCTCAAAAAATATATTGGGTCAAATATGTTGAGGTTTTTGGGTTGGGGTACTTTATGCCCCCCTAAGCAAAAATTGCCCCCTCCTGGAGTGAATCCTGTGTACGCCACTGGCACCTGTTCTATCCTATTGCACAGACAGTTGCAAGTTGGAGCAACTTGGAGGAGGTTAGAGGCGCCACGGGAACAGGCCCTATGTCAGCTTTCCCGGGTTGTTTGTCTAATAGGGAAATTGTAATTTTCTTGTAAAACAAGATGTATCAACAATGCAAGTTAACTGCTGTTAAAACTGTGCTCGTCATAACCAGTGGCATACCCAGGATTCACTCTAGGAGGGACAATTTTTGCTTAGGGGGGCATAAAGTACCCTCACCAAAAAAAACTCAGGATTTGGCCAGCTATATTTTTAAAAAGGGCATATTTTCACCATTTAAAAAATATATATATTGATCAAAGGGGCACGTACAGAGTACAGACCTTCAGGGGGGAATTGCCCTGTTTGCCCCCCCCCCCCCTTGTGTACGTCTATGGTCCTAACCTCATACTTTCCCATATTCCTACATTTCATCAAAATCTGAAGGTAAAGTTTCATTGTTTGGTTGTGTCAAAATACTGTACTGTTCACGCTGTGCATGGTGAAAATCAAATCTTCGGTCACATCAAAATAGCTTACTTTTCCTGCCAATACTTTGGAGTGTTTTAGTGTGTCAATATTGTCTACAATATGATAACATGAAAGTCCATTGTTAGAACCTGACTGAAGTGTGCAGCCAGGGAGGGGATGAAGTGCATACTTGAGAAACTTTATATAACCATCATGCATTATTTTGGCTTAAATATGTATATTGTTAAACAAATTTTGTATTTTAAAACATTGATACGTCTACTGTGAAGGACTCTAACACAGCCATCATGTTTTATATTAGTACAGACAATATTTTGTAAGGCTGGGCATGGATCAAACCAATGTTTGATATTTATATGTATAACACATATACATATCTTCCATAGGTATTTATATACTTTTGGGGTGGCCCTCGCCCCCCCCCCCAATGTTGAGTTCGGCCCCCCCCCCCATTGGTACCCGATCGGCCCTCCCAATGTTTTTGGCCGCTGGCGGATCAAACAGGGGGCCATGCGGCCAAGCCCCCCAAACCGCCTGAAAAGGGCAACAAATTGACACGTTTCCTATTTCAAAAGAAAGTCTACGCAGCTTTTACTAAGAAAAGCTTGTTTTAAATCCCCTCTTTATGTATAAAGCTGCGAAATCCAGTGAATTGTTAATATATTTGCAATGTTCTATTTTTAGGGCATTTTTCTGAAGACATGGTTTTTTTTTGGGGGGGGATCAAAAACTAAAGTTTTCACAAATCCGAAAGTCAATTTGGAGCCCTTGCCATTTGCTATTTTCTTACATTTTGTATTGCATTTTGCTCAAAATATAGAATTTGCATGCTCTCTTAAAGTTTAGCTGATTTTTTTATTCGCCAAACTCGTGTGTAGTGACGTCACAAAATTCGTGGTATCTAGATTTTTTTTATCGACAAAATGTCTTCATTTATGCACAGAAGACGTAAAATTGGTGTAGGAGAAGGTACCCAAAGTTTAACGTTGATATCGCTATTGGTTTTTGGGCTATTGCGAAAATTCGTCAGGGGGAGATATTTGCCCCCCCCCCCCCCCACCACAGTCATTGGCAGGTTAACATTGCCATTTTAATTGCCATTTTAATTGCCATTTTAATAAGGGTTCCAAGTAAGGACTCGGGCCTTCTGGCGGATGCAGACCGGCCCAAAACGTTGGTTTGAGGGGCCGTCCGACAGATTTCCAAAACTCATGAGATTTCGTCTGTTTTTGCATTATGGATTGATTACAAATACTGTCCTTTGTACACAAGGCGCGGAAGGGCCTCGTAAGCAGACTAATTCCCGCGCCGAAGGCGCGGAAACAGGCCCCTATGGCCAGATGGCCAGTGACGGCGCCCCTCTGGCCAGTGACGGCGCCCCTCTGGCCAGTAACATCACCCCTCTGGCCAGTGACGACGCCCCTCTGGCCAGTGACGGCGCCCCTCTGGCTAGTGTTGGCGCCCCTACTGCTAATGACGGCGCCCCTCCGGCCAGTGATGGCACACCTCTGGCCAGTGACGGCTCCCATCTGGCCAGTGACGGCGCCCCTCTGGCCAGTGACGGCGCTCCTCTGGCCAGTGTCGGCGCCACTCCTGCTAATGACGACGCCCCTCCGGCCAGTTACTGCGCCCCTACAGCCAATGAAGGCGCCCCTCTGGCCAGTGACGGCGCCCCCCTATGGCCGGTGACGGCGCCCCTCTGGCCGGTGACGGCGCCCCTCTGGTTAGTGACGGCGCCTTATGGCCAGTGACGGTGCCCCTCCTGCTAATGACGGCGCCCCTCCGGCCAGTAACTGCGCTCCTCCGGCCAGTGACGGCGCCCCTCCGTCTAATGACGGCGCCCATCTGGCCAGTGACGGCCAGTCACATTTACTCAGTATTGTGTACCTAATTGGCTCCGAATAATGGGCTATGTAATACAAACCTAAGACACTGTAATGACGGCGCCCCTCTGGCCAGTGACGCCGAATGACAAATAACAGTGTTCACGTCATCACGTTGTTCATGCTCAGTCATTGTTGTGTTCTATGTCGCCATATTGTTTTTTTTAAAGTTAATTTTTTTCTTTTCTTTTCTGCAGGCTGCCAACGTTCAGCCTCCGCAAGAAGGTCGCCGTGATCGACTTCTCGTCTCATATGTGGGCCGGACTATGCGCGGAACGACGACGGCATTGTGAAGTGAGGACATACCGCTAACCTTTTTATAAATTGTCTTTCTGTCTGTCATCTTTCCTCAATTGCAAAGCGCCGGTATGGCCAGCAATGCACGAGGGATTGAGCTCGCCTATTACATCTCAAAATGCTGTTCATGTCATGTAACTAGCTGTGGTCCTTGGTTGTCCGGCTGTCTTCCAGACTGTCTCTCTGTTGTTTAATGTCGTACAACCAAAGGACATAATGCACGTTTTGATGCCCTACCATTATTACATTTACGCCAGGCATTATACCTCGCTTACATCGTTGTTTCAGAACAGTGCGGTGCTTCAAACGGGTGTCGGACTCCTGCATCGTGAAGCCCATCAAGGTGCCAAAAACCTTTCTGCACGTTCGCCCGATTCTGGCTAAGATCGTGGCGATGCGGAAACGGCGGGGGCATCTGCGGCCCATCGTTCACCAGGACGATCCCCGCCGGTCGAGTACGGCCATCGGGCTCCAGGCCCAGATGAGTCGAAGGAGACTCTCGACAGCAGCTGGGCAGAGGAGACTCCCGCTTCAACGACAGCGTCCAATGAAGCTGGAAGCGGGGGGGGGGGGGGGGGGGGGGTTCGACCCGGTATGTGGTGATCAGGCACGTTGCCAGGATTTTTCTCAGGAGTGGGGTGGGGGGCACGTCGGTGATAGAAACACATTTCGCTCCTCAGACATATGTTGGGGGGGGGGGGGGGGGGGGGTGGTCGTCAGAGAATCTCATTTTATCTAGTGTAAATATACTTTTCCTCGGGGGGGGGGGGGGGGGGGGGGCGCAGGCCCCGTAGACACCCCCTTGTCTACGTCCCTGGTGGTGATCAGCATTGCTTCGTGGTGCCAGTGTTGCTGGGTTGAAGCACCGGCTATGACACCTGTACAGTGTACAATGTATATAATATAATACTCATCCAGTACATCATTTGAACATAGAACTTGGTGGCTTGCAATGTGTTTACAGTACTCACATGAAGAGGGAAGAGCGTTTCAATTTACCTGTACAATAACCATGTGTACAACATGCGGTAGCTTTTCGCGATGCCGGCACTGTCCAACACCTTACGGCGTTGTGCACCTGAAAGACGGGTCGCACGGAACTTGACGTAGAACGTGGCACGAGAACGATTTTATATATTCAGATATTGCATTCAATCACATAGTACATTGCACTGTACATCCTACCGCTGAGTGTTAGCTCTTCTTGTTCCTGGTTCACCACAGGGAATACTCTGTGCGTAAGTATGAACGTTACATTCACAGTATATCCGTACAAAAGGTATTAAAAGCCAACAGTTGCTCGCGCTCCTAGTCGCACAGACTGCGCAGTCAAGAGCGAACGCACACAGCGCCGCCACCGGGCTATACATCAACTAAATCTACATCGGAGTTGCTCCCCGAGACAGGTCCACGATCCGCTGTCGCCACAGCCAGACTGGTGATTGATTCGACTCTGATTGCATCGATTAGAATCGTTCAATCAAAATCCCTTGAATCAAAGAAGAATCGATTCACCACCGGATTGTTTGATTCATGAATCGTGATTGAATCAAAACTCGCATAGAAACAAGGCTGATTAAATCAAAAAGGTTGTGCAATGCTATTTCAATGGTGAGTCAAACGTGATTTGATCAAAAAAAAATTGATTCTTTGAATCGGAAAGAATAATTTCTCAAAATGTTTATCCATGAATCAAACGGTGACTGAATCATTTGTATTCCAAAAATGAATCGTGATTGAAACCTTCCAAATACGGTGAATCAATAACCAGTCTGGCCACAGCATCAAATGCATCGCTGGCACGGCGCCAGCGACGTGCCGCCCGTAACATCCTCCACACCAGAAGAAGAGCGGTTGACTACTCTCGAACGCAACTTAAACTGCTGACGCACAGTCACACACAAAGATGAATTCTTAACTTCCTTCCATACATGTCGTCTCAAAACAAAAACTTCAACTAGGTCAGACACACAGCACATGAACACAACCAAATTACGCAAACTTCACGGCGAGTAGCGGGGGGGGGGGGAGGGGGCAGGCTCGACCGCCTTCCGCCACAGGAAACTTACACTGATTCGTCTGCGCCGTCATCAAGCATCACATCAACGTCTAAGTTTTATTTGCAATCAATGAGAATGCAATGCGAGTTCCGAAAAAAACAGATGTTTCGACAAACATGTCTTCGTCAGTGCAAAATTCTAAATATTTAAATTCTAAAGATATTTAAGTCAAGCAATCACAATCTGCTTCATGCAAACCTGGTGCCGATTGTGATTGCTTGACTTAAATATCTGTATAATTTAAAATGTATAATTAGCACTGACGAAGACGTTTGTCGAAACGTCTGTTTTTTATGAACTTTCATTTCATTGTCATTGATTGCGAATACAATGATCATGTCTGATGCATTACCGTCTAAGTCAGCTACACTTGACACGGTGCTACATCCGCCCGGGGTTCAGCTCACACTGACTGGGTGCTCTATCTATATATCTATGCTAAATGTTAAATCAATGCTAAATGCCAGACTAGGACACCCGCGTGGCACGCCGTCTTGAAGTTCTCCGAACCCCCGGTACTGGCCCCTGGGGTCGGGCCCACTTGCGTCGGATGGCCATGACTATGCAGGATGGCAGTGGCCGCCGGTTGCCTCTGCCCATCTTTCCATTTCTGAAACGAGGAAAAGGAATATAAAGTAGTTGGCCGAGCTGAACTGGGACACAAATCGCTCTGGAGAACAAGTTGAGAATGATAATCGACAATGATGCTCCACCATTAGAGCGATGTAACAATTTGAACGATTCACTTGCGTTGGAAGCGATAGATGTTGTCGTTTTCTTGCATCTGAGTTGTGTTGGTAAATTGTCATTGCTGACACATGTAAATACATAGTGCCAGACAAACGCAATTATTTGGTGGGGAAACAAGCAGGCTATTTTTAAGCATTATTTCATAATGTGAAAGTGCAATTATAGGTTTGCTTTGAGCTAAGCAGGACATGGGAGGGACAGAGACCCGGTAGCCGCATTTCCCCGGCCTCAGGCTGTCACGTGACCGGGCTGTACCACCCTTTGATCATTGTCAGAATCCGGATTCTAAAATTAAGACTCATGGGATGTCTGTGTCATGGGAATCAGCACATGTCTGCTGATTTACGTACCATAATGATAGTATTTTCCCAGACAGTTGGGTAGGTTCGACAAACTCACCGCCACAGCATGTAGTTTCTGTAGGCGTGGTGGCGTAGGGGAGCGTTCAAGGCGCCGGGGTCGTTGGCGTTGACCGGAACGGCCCGTGTCTCGCTGTGATACAGCATCCCCACAGTCACCGCTGCCTCCGTGAGGCAGACGGTGCGCATCGCCTGTAGCACATAGACAGCTGATTAGTTCATGCATATTATGTGAATATGAGGCAATAACGTTTCGAAACCGGCCACAAGCGTGAGTAAGTGAGACAAGATAAACAGATTATTCCTCTATTTGATAAACGAGTAAACATGACAATTGACTGCTTTCCTTCATATCAGCAACGCTGTATACTGCAACAGGAACAATATAACCGCCAGTGATGAGACATGATGAAACATCCAAGCATTTCAAATTGATATTTTAGTAGTGTCAAATGTGCCGAAGCACGCATAGGTTTCTGCGTGTAGCCTTGATGGCCGGAAGGATAACACAACTGCAATAATATTGTGCAAGATATGCTGAGAAGTGAACTGTTCGAGAGCGATGGTTAGAGGCAGGGGGGTCGACCCCAAGGTATGTGGTCCTCCCCCGTCAGTATCGCTTCGGCCCAGCTACGCTACCCCCACCCCTAGATTAGCAGCAATTTAACATTAGCACAATCGGATTGTGCGTGGGTGTGTGTGTGTTGTGTGTGGGGGGGGGGGGGGGCAAACACCTTACCGCACCCCAAACTCATCGCTGGTCTCTCACGCAAAATTCCTTGGCGACGCCCCTGGCTAGAAAAATAATGCATGGTTAACCCTTGCCCTACGGGAGCTTTTTTCATCTTCGCCCTTACGGGGGTCCTAAAAGACCCCTGCTGTTAACTTCCAAACCAAGCAACATAGAGCAACGCGGTAAGAATCAACATGTTGCCCGTCATATTTGGAATCTAACAGTATGCAATTTTGAGGTTTCGGGTCAACGAGTGACCTTCCAGGTCAAGTGAATGACCTCGATCGCCCACGTCCAGAACAGCGATTTTGCTCCCAGAAAACCTCAAAATGAGAAATTGGTAAATGTAAATAAAAAGGCATGTTCCTAGACCAGTTTTGTCTCAGAAATACAGAAAAAGTATTAATTTATTCGTATCTGGTCAAAACAAGTCCCAAAAAGTTATTAAAAAAATGACGTCATGAATGTGACGTCACTTCACATGATGAATGTGAAGTGACGTCACACAAAATGAATGACGTCACTTAGGGAGCCCTCACTCAGAGAAAAATAGAGATATTTCTTTGAAATTTGGTTTGAGTATTCTCCTTACTCCGTTCTCTCACATATATTCCGTTTAACATCTTCGAAAATTTTGATTTTTTGGTGATTAAAAAACAAAATCATTTGGGGGTCATAAACCCAAAATTTTGAAATCCGAGATTGCCATTTTAAAGAAAATTACGTTTTATATCTTTGTTTACTTGCGTTTGAAATTTGATTCAAAACTCTGTTTTCTACGATTTTTCAAACATTTATCATTTTTCCACCAACATGACGTCATCAAAACATCATTATTTCCCAAATTTCTCAACTAATTTCAATAACATTTTTACAACATACGTATAATTGTTGTATACTTAGTTACTGAAAATTTCAGCAAGATGCGCCGCATGTCTAAAAAGTTATGCAAGAAAAACCACAGGGGGGTCGTTTTAGGACCTCCGTAGGGCGAAGGTTAAATCTCACCGTTTTGCTCAGTGCGCACTCAGCATATCAGCAGCAGTTATCTTCCACGCCGGTCGGCATTGGCACGCAACTGTGTGTGAGAAGCCAAATATTACACAACATATTTTCTGCATTTACTTATCTTTATAAATACACTACATAGATAGGGACATGAATGGTTCAGGTTCGTGTCCCGCCACCGCGCCGGGCGCAGCGCTACACCACACGACAACAGGGTGTGCGATATTTGCGAGGGAAAACGCTGTAGTAAACAATGTGTCATTAAATAATACAAAGTCAAAATATTATGTAATGTGCCAAGAAAACAATGAGAAGGTCTTCACAAACATTGGCAGTGCTAGAAGAACCAGGGCCATTCGAGTTGTTACGCAAACTTGCCAATTGAGCAAATTTGATACTGTAACAAACTATAAACCACTGGAAACAGGTCCCAATCAGTAAGTTTGGCGCGTAAGGTATGCCATCAATAATCGGTAACAATGATGCGCGCAACAACGTTATACCGCATCCTTTCTTGCCACAGGTGCAGCACCCATGATGGCACACAATGACTGCCCGACGGGCACTTACTTTCCACAGGTGCACCCACGAGGGCACACCACTGCCCCGACGGACGTGGAGGTGGGGGATCCGTGCCTGCGGTGGTGCCGGCCAAGCTGGCCTCCACCTCCCACGCTAGGGCCGGGTACCGCACCAATATGTCCTTGAGGACTGTGGAGGTGCGCTGCGTGGCCCCTAGCTGTGACACAAGGTCCTGATGACACAAACATAAAACATGCATAAATACTTATTCCATCTTCCCGTGAAGGGCTGCAGACAAGCATGTTGATGCAATGTTCAAATGACAGTCTATAGGATTGCTGAAGTGTTGTCCATTTATTCATTAAAAAAAATATATCTTACAACATTTCATATTATTACTAAACCAATAAAGCTTGAACCTAAAGGGCCAAAATAGTATATGGAAGTATTGAGAGTGCATATGACAACCATGCATGACAGCGTTTTACTGGATTGAAGACCATTCTTGCTTGCAAATGAAGAATCACATACATTCCATTGCATAACATGTAGCATGTTTTTTACCATTTGTGTGGCAGCATTGCAAACTTCACATACTTTGTGAATTGTGATGGCAACACATCTTGTCCATGAACACATATAATGATACTGCTCCTGCATCCTGGGCTTGGCTCAAAATCACTGTGTGATCATGAACAACAAATGCTGGCAGAAAAACAAAACAAAAACATTGCACACATAAGTCATAGTAACAATTACTAGCTGACATGCTAAGCTCGTTGATGAAGCGAAATGGTAAATCTTTGACAATAGAAATCATAATGAAGCATAATAGATGAGTAACTAAAGTTTCTAACTACAAGAAGAGATAAAGAGCAACAAATAAATATGCTACATACTCACTCAGCAGGCTCCTAGAATTGCTTTGGAGCTGGGGTGCAGAGTGGAAAATTCTGACTAAAAATAACGTTTTTAGTTGAATCGTTTGTTAGTGGTTGCGACCCTCAATTTTTGAAAATATATTCATTTGTTTTCAACATTAGGAGTATTGTATAATTTGTCTGTGGCTGTATATAACACTATGCTTTATATTATCATGAAAAATTATCATCTTTCCCGCAAAAACTAACAAACAATAACACAAAACTGGCAATTAAATCGGAAGCTCATCGATGCACATCGACGGCGACCTATTTAGCGTCGGCGATTTGTTTACAAAGTCATTGTCATGCTTCTTGGCGAACTTAACCATTGTGGCGAGTTGTTCCTGATTAGTATACCCAAGTCCCGTAGCAGGGTTTGTTAATGACGTCACTGGTGCCATTCTTGTGTAGCATTGCAAAATATATCTGATTTTGAGTTGAAAGCTAGTTAAAGACTTATTCAAATTATTGTTTTTAAATTTGCATTTTCTTGTTAATCATTATTAAAGATATTTTATCACTGTATTTCATAGTAGTTGACACTTCAGAAACTTATGACGTAATAATTTTGTATCCAATATGCATTTCCCTCGCCTTTTGCTATTGTGGCGCAGTGCCGAGTGCTTTGCGAATACTTGCTTGCCTGGAGTTAAATTAATTCCACCCTTATTTTATTTTAGTTGGTATAGTTTGCATGTTGTTATTCATGACTTATACTGATAGTCAGTCATGCATCACGGATGCTTCACGAATTGCTTCACGGATCAGTTTGATCGGAAACGTCACAGAGCCTCCAAAAATGCCGCACTCGATGTAAACAATGGCGGGGAAGGACGAATTTGTCAATGACCTTCATGAAGTACACAAGGTACAAGCGATGCTATTTTATTCGACGAAATTATTTCGCAACGTTAGCGTCGGTAATCGTTTACGTTTGACTTCAGCATAAGTTACCTATCAGCGATTTACATAATATTTTGGGTGGATATAGGTCAGCAAGAACGGCGCTATCCGTCAGTGTAAATTTGCTGGTCAAGTTTGTCCTCGTGTTGGGTGTTACGGCGGTATGAAGGATTACATTGTCCAAAAATATTGCATTTCAACTTCAACGGCAAAATATTGGTCACACAGCTTTGAGTAACACATACAATTTGAAGACGGTACCTGCGCCTGCAAAATGGTGCCCTGATCAGTGTTCTACGTCGAACGGTTTCCGATCACTAATTTAAATCCTGAATATGCCAATTGTATCATGAAAGTGGTCAAAACTTTGCAAGGGGCACGTGCATCGCTCTGGACAACATCTTATACGCCAGGCCAATCGATTATCTATCACATAGTGTTTCCCGCATACCGCTGCGAATCTTGGTTGCCGAGCCAGCGGCCGAGGAACCGTGCGGGACTTGCCCGTTTTTCGCGATTTCAGAATTTCGCGTTTCCCATGTTAAACCTATGGGAGACGTTTGCACGCGCCACGCGCCACCTTCGGCCCGGCTCGACACCAAATTTATACAATGCCCAAGTGCGACGCGATCCGAACGGTTGCGAAAATTACAGCTTTCTAAGTATAATCATCTCTGAGCACCAGCACGCCAAAGTATGACAGAACATCGGACGGACGGACGGACGAACACTCTGTCTTTAATAATATAGACTAGAGGGCCTGTATTGCGCGATGCGCAATTTATATAGCCAGCTAATTTATATATGCTAGCCGTTTCCCGTATTCCGTATTCCGTATTCCGTATTCAGTATTCCTTATTCCAATTTTTTCTCGTAATGATCTTTCAGTCCTTCGAAACTTTGCCTCTGATAAGACGATAGTTGTCACACAACCAGATAAGGGTAGGGGTGTAGTTATTCTCGATCGATCTTCGTATGTTCAGAAAATGGAAACAATCGTGACTGATGAATCAAAGCTTAGCATAGTTGCTGATCCTATTTTAAAGACTATTCGACAAGTAGAGGATACAATACATAGGCTTTTAACCAAGCTTAAGTCGCTTGGAATGATTTCCGAGGAATTGTACAAGCGTTTGTTCGTTTCTGGTAGTACTCCTGGTATTTTGTATGGATTGCCTAAAATTCACAAGGCCCTTGTCCCCCTTCGACCCATTTTCTCAGCGTGTGGCACTCCTGCTTATAAGTTGGCCAAGTTTCTTGTCCCCATTTTATCTGCTTTGACAAAAAATGAGTTTACTGTCTTTAACTCGTATGCATTTACAGATGAAATTTCCAAGCTGAATGTTGATGCAAGTGTAACGGGGTTTCGCTTCGCTTTTCTGTTCGTTCAATTGCAATTTCTTGCAACATTGCAACATTTTTCGAAATTTTGAAAAGTCTTTTTCCGGTTAATTTTGGGTCGCTGAATGCATTGCCATAAATAGTGAGGCTCTCTGGCTTAATCTGCAACCGTTAGAGTTGCTTGCAACAATTTTCAACAAATTGAAACATTTTCGAAATTTTGCTCACGGGGTTTTCTTGAGATCCGGAATCGAAATATGGCACTTTCAGAATGTTGTATCCCCCTGTTTTCGAGATATTACTAAATTTTGTGGTTGCAAATGCAGAATCGAACTAGACCCGTACATACATTTGTTTAATTTGGAGGCAAGTCAATCATCGGCGAGCACATAGGTCGCTGCACGGTTAGGGTGGGTGGTGGTGAAATTTTGCGGGTTAATAGGAAATTGGTCCAGTGGAATAAGGTCCGGGTTCCTAGTTCGTGAGCCGGCCTATCTGGCTCTATCTGGCTCCTCCTTACATGGTTTCCCAACGGTTTATCTCCCAAATATCACAATGAATTCAGAAAATGGTTCACTGCCCTCCTGCATGCCCAGTGCAACGCTACGCTGAGGACCATCTCCCACTGGGACTAACACAGTCATACGTCCTTGCACTCAGACTCTCCTCATGCATTCACTCAATCTCTGTCATACTATGCAGTAAACTGTCAGGTTGGTCTCCTGACCCCTCCCTTTTTCCTATTCCCTCCAGTGGTGCGTAGCACTACGCCGGGTACGCAGTTTCGGCAGTCCTATGGCGTGCTTATGGCTCCCATAGACACTTGATAAGACAACGATTTAACAATTGCTTATGTGTATACTTACCTCATAAAAATTCCATTGCGAAGTCCACCGTTGTAGCCTTGTTACAGCTGAGCGCTCACGTCTTATTGCGTATTCCCGAGGCGTCTTCTGATACTGCCACAGCAGCCTACTAAAAACCGAAGTCTCACTGCCGGAGCTACCTGGCTCACTGCGGAATAAATCCCGTCTAACTGCAGTCACCCGACAAATGAGATGGACATAAAGTTTCCCGTCGCCCTGCCAGTGATGCACCCGGGCTGCCACGGGGCCTACTATCCTCCGAGGTCGTGATCCTGCAAAGCTCTCCGCGACCAGCGACTTAAGAGTTTCAGCTCCCAGGGCGTCACAAGGGACATATCCTAAATCCTCCGAGGTCGTGATCCTACGGAGCTTTCGCTCCCAGGCTTCACGAGGGACTTACCTAAAACCCTCCGAGGTCGTGATCCTGCGAAGCACTCCGCGACTAGCGACTTACGAGTTTCAGCTCCCAGGGCGTCACAAGGGACATATCCTAAATTCTCCGAGGTCGTGATCCTACGGAGCTTTCGCTCCCAGGTGTCACGAGGGACTTACCCTAAACCCTCCGAGGTTGTGATCCTGCGAAGCATTCCGCGACTAGCGACTTAAGAGTTTCAGCTCCCAGGGCGTCACAAGGGACATATCCTAAATTCTCCGAGGTCGTGATCCTACGGAGCTTTCGCTCCCAGGTGTCACGAGGGACTTACCCTAAACCCTCCTAGGTTGTGATCCTGCGAAGCACTCCGCGACTAGCGACTTAAGAGTTTCAGCTCCCAGGGCGTCACAAGGGACATATCCTAAATTCTCCGAGGTCGTGATCCTACGGAGCTTTCGCTCCCAGGCTTCACGAGGGACTTACCCTAAACCCTCCGAGCTCGTGATCCTGCGAAGCACTCCGCGACTAGCTACTTCAGAGTTTCAGCTCCCAGGGCGTCACAAGGGACATATCCTAAATTCTCCGAGGTCGTGATCCTACGGAGCTTTCGCTCCCAGGTGTCACGAGGGACTTACCCTAAACCCTCCGAGGTTGTGATCCTGCGAAGCACTCCGCGACTAGCGACTTAAGAGTTTCAGCTCCCAGGGCGTCACAAGGGACATATCCTAAATTCTCCGAGGTCGTGATCCTGCGGAGCTTTCGCTCCCAGGCGTCACGAGGGACTTACCCTAAACCCTCCGAGGTCGTGATCCTGCGAAGCACTCCGCGACTAGCGACTTAAGAGTTTCAGCTCCCAGGGCGTCACAAGGGACATATCCTAAATTCTCCCGAGGTCGTGATCCTACGGAGCTTTAGCTCCCAGGCTTCACGAGGGACTTGCCCTAAAATTTCGTCCGAACCCGTGTGTCAAGCGTATAAGGTACGGTCCCGCCGGCTTATTATCCCTGACATCACGAGGGGCCTGAAGCCTCGGTTCCACCAGTCTCTCGCTAGGATGTCCCAGCCCGTCCCACTGGGGAGTTCTCGATCCCCCAAGAGCATCCGGTTCAACCAGGGCATTCCCGCGACTTACTGCGCCTGAGCCTCGCTATAACACACGGCTTCCTGAACCCCGTCCACACATCTGACAACTTGTCCGTCTCCACGTCAAAACGGTCTAGTCTTACTTGAATCTTCCTTACCTCCACACCCTTTTCCTTCCTCACACGTGCATTGACCGTGTCGACAGGCATATTGCGCACAGGTGCGCGGCTACGTACTGTCTAGGCCTCCTCACAATCTTCTCCATTAGTCTCCGTGGTCAGTTTCGGTCATACCGCGATCATCATGCCTCCTTAGTGCATTGCATCCTTTATTCCCCGACTTTACGTTAATGGATGTCCCTGGGTGTGCGTCCGCACGTTCGTATGTCATAAGTATGTATGTCTGTAAGTGTGTCTGGATGTATGTATGTATGTATGTATGTATGTATGTATGTATGTATGTATGTATGTATGTATGTATGTATGTATGTATGTATGTATGTATGTATGTATGTATGTATGTATGTATGTATGTATGTATGTATGTATGTATGTATGTATGTATGTATGTATGTATATAGCTATGTATGTATGTATGTATGTATGTATGTATGTATGTATGTATGTATGTATGTATGTATGTATGTATGTATGTATGTATGTATGTATGTATGTATGTATGTATGTATGTATGTATGTATGTAGGTATGCAGGTATGTATGTATGTATGTATGTATGTATGTATGTATGTATGTATGTATGTATGTATGTATGTATGTATGTATGTATGTATGTATGTATGTATGTATGTATGTATGTATGTATGTATGTATGTATGTATGTATGTATGTATGTATGTATGTATGTATGTATGTATGTATGTATGTATGTATGTATGTATGTATGTATGTCCGTCTGTCCGTCTGTCCGTCTGTCCGTCCGTCCGTCCGTCCGTCCGTCCGTCCGTCCGTCCGTCCGTCCGTCCGTCCGTCCGTCCGTCCGTCCGTCCGTCCGTCCGTCCGTCCGTCCGTCCGTCCGTCCGTCCGTCCGTCCGTCCGTCCGTCCGGCCGCCCGCCCGTCCGCCCGCCCGTCCGTCCGTCCGTCCGTCCGTCCGTCCGTCCGTCCGTCCGCCGGCCGGCCGGCCGGCCGGCCGGCCGGTCGGTCGGTCGGTCGGTCGGTCGGTCGGTCGGTCGGTCGGTCGGTCGGTCGGTCGGTCGGTCGGTCGGTCGGTCGGTCGGTCGGTCGGTCGGTCGGTCGGTCGGTCGGTCGGTCGGTCGGTCGGTCGGTCGGTCGGTCGGTCGGTCGGTCGGTCGGTCGGTCGGTCGGTCGGTCGGTCGGTCGGTCGGTCGGTCGGTCGGTCGGTCGGTCGGTCGGTCGGTCGGTCGGTCGGTCGGTCGGTCGGTCGGTCGGTCGGTCGGTCGGTCGGTCGGTCGGTCGGTCGGTCGGTCGGTCTGTCGGTCTGTCGGTCTGTCGGTCTGTCGGTCTGTCGGTCTGTCGGTCTGTCGGTCTGTCGGTCTGTCGGTCTGTCGGTCTGTCGGTCTGTCGGTCTGTCGGTCTGTCGGTCTGTCGGTCTGTCGGTCTGTCGGTCTGTCGGTCTGTCGGTCTGTCGGTCTGTCGGTCTGTCGGTCTGTCGGTCTGTCGGTCTGTCGGTCTGTCGGTCTGTCGGTCTGTCGGTCTGTCGGTCTGTCGGTCTGTCGGTCTGTCGGTCTGTCGGTCTGTCGGTCTGTCGGTCTGTCGGTCTGTCGGTCTGTCGGTCTGTCGGTCTGTCGGTCTGTCGGTCTGTCGGTCTGTCGGTCTGTCGGTCTGTCGGTCTGTCGGTCTGTCGGTCTGTCGGTCTGTCGGTCTGTCGGTCTGTCGGTCTGTCGGTCTGTCGGTCTGTCGGTCTGTCGGTCTGTCGGTCTGTCGGTCTGTCGGTCTGTCGGTCTGTCGGTCTGTCGGTCTGTCGGTCTGTCGGTCTGTCGGTCTGTCGGTCTGTCGGTCTGTCGGTCTGTCGGTCTGTCGGTCTGTCGGTCTGTCGGTCTGTCGGTCTGTCGGTCTGTCGGTCTGTCGGTCTGTCGGTCTGTCGGTCTGTCGGTCTGTCGGTCTGTCGGTCTGTCGGTCTGTCGGTCTGTCGGTCTGTCGGTCTGTCGGTCTGTCGGTCTGTCGGTCTGTCGGTCTGTCGGTCTGTCGGTCTGTCGGTCTGTCGGTCTGTCGGTCTGTCGGTCTGTCGGTCTGTCGGTCTGTCGGTCTGTCGGTCTGTCGGTCTGTCGGTCTGTCGGTCTGTCGGTCTGTCGGTCTGTCGGTCTGTCGGTCTGTCGGTCTGTCGGTCTGTCGGTCTGTCGGTCTGTCGGTCTGTCGGTCTGTCGGTCTGTCGGTCTGTCGGTCTGTCGGTCTGTCGGTCTGTCGGTCTGTCGGTCTGTCGGTCTGTCGGTCTGTCGGTCTGTCGGTCTGTCGGTCTGTCGGTCTGTCGGTCTGTCGGTCTGTCGGTCTGTCGGTCTGTCGGTCTGTCGGTCTGTCGGTCTGTCGGTCTGTCGGTCTGTCGGTCTGTCGGTCTGTCGGTCTGTCGGTCTGTCGGTCTGTCGGTCTGTCGGTCTGTCGGTCTGTCGGTCTGTCGGTCTGTCGGTCTGTCGGTCTGTCGGTCTGTCGGTCTGTCGGTCTGTCGGTCTGTCGGTCTGTCTGTCGGTCTGTCGGTCTGTCGGTCTGTCGGTCTGTCGGTCTGTCGGTCTGTCGGTCTGTCGGTCTGTCGGTCTGTCGGTCTGTCGGTCTGTCGGTCTGTCGGTCTGTCGGTCTGTCGGTCTGTCGGTCTGTCGGTCTGTCGGTCTGTCGGTCTGTCGGTCTGTCGGTCTGTCGGTCTGTCGGTCTGTCGGTCTGTCGGTCTGTCGGTCTGTCGGTCTGTCGGTCTGTCGGTCTGTCGGTCTGTCGGTCTGTCGGTCTGTCGGTCTGTCGGTCTGTCGGTCTGTCGGTCTGTCGGTCTGTCGGTCTGTCGGTCTGTCGGTCTGTCGGTCTGTCGGTCTGTCGGTCTGTCGGTCTGTCGGTCTGTCGGTCTGTCGGTCTGTCGGTCTGTCGGTCTGTCGGTCTGTCGGTCTGTCGGTCTGTCGGTCTGTCGGTCTGTCGGTCTGTCGGTCTGTCGGTCTGTCGGTCTGTCGGTCTGTCGGTCTGTCGGTCTGTCGGTCTGTCGGTCTGTCGGTCTGTCGGTCTGTCGGTCTGTCGGTCTGTCGGTCTGTCGGTCTGTCGGTCTGTCGGTCTGTCGGTCTGTCGGTCTGTCGGTCTGTCGGTCTGTCGGTCTGTCGGTCTGTCGGTCTGTCGGTCTGTCGGTCTGTCGGTCTGTCGGTCTGTCGGTCTGTCGGTCTGTCGGTCTGTCGGTCTGTCGGTCTGTCGGTCTGTCGGTCTGTCGGTCTGTCGGTCTGTCGGTCTGTCGGTCTGTCGGTCTGTCGGTCTGTCGGTCTGTCGGTCTGTCGGTCTGTCGGTCTGTCGGTCTGTCGGTCTGTCGGTCTGTCGGTCTGTCGGTCTGTCGGTCTGTCTGTCTGTCGGTCTGTCTGTCTGTCTGTCTGTCTGTCTGTCTGTCTGTCTGTCTGTCTGTCTGTCTGTCTGTCTGTCTGTCTGTCTGTCTGTCTGTCTGTCTGTCTGTCAGCGTGTCTGTGTGCATGCGTGCCTGCGTGCCTGCGTGTCTGCGTGTCTGCGTATCCGCGTGCCTGTGTGCCTACGTGCCTGCATGCCTGCGTGCATGCGTGCCTGCGTGCATGTGTGCCTGCGTGCCTGTGTATCTGCATGCCTGTGTACCTGCGTGCCTGCATGCCTGCGTGCATCTGCTTGCCTGTGTACCTGCGTGCCTGCATGCCTGCGTGCATGCATGCCTGTATGCCTATATGTCTGCATGCCCACATGCCTGTATCTGTATGCCTGTCTGCCTGCGTGCCTGCGTGCCTGCGTGCCTGTGTGACTGTGTGCATGCGTGCCTGCGTGCCTGCCTGTCAGCGTGTCTGCGTGTCTGCGTGTCTGCGTGTCGGCGTGTCTGCGTGTCCGCGTGCCTACGTGCCTGTGTACCTGCATGCCTGTGTACCTGCGTGCATGCATGCCTGCGTGCATGCATGCCTGTATGCCTATATGCCTGTATGCCTATATGCCTGTATGCATGTATGCCTGTATGTCTGCATGCCCACATGCCTGTATCTGTATGCCTGTCTGCCTGCATGCCTGCATGCCTGCATGCCTGTATGTCTATATGCCTGTATGCATGTATGCCTGTATGTCTGCATGCCCACATGCCTGTATCTGTATGCCTGTCTGCCTGCATGCCTGCATGCCTGTATGTGTGTGTACACGTATGTATGTATGTATGTTTGTATATTTGTGTAGTGTATATTGCGTAGTGTATATTGTGTAGTGTATATTGTGTAGTGTGCATTGTGTAGTGTATTGTGTGACTGGTGTACCACTGGTCGTGTTTCTGTACTTTGTACCCGGTACTTGGTACTTGGCACTCGTTACTCAGTACTTGGTACTCAGTTATTGGTACTCAGTACTCGCTGCATGTTCCACAACTGTCCCATCTGAGCGAAATCCACGGGTTTTCCCCTCGTCACTGATGGGCGGCGTCCGACCAGACTGGCCGAAACCTCGTTAATGACGTCACGTGTTTTGGGGTGGGACGCGTGGGGTCAGGGTCTGAGCGGCCGGTATCGGTGGCCGGCGATCAGTGACCGTAACTGGGTGTATATTTGTGCGCATCTGCATGACAACGATTGATTCTGGTGTAATTTTAACCAGTGAGATGAACTGGGACGAAATGTCACATGACCGTAATTTCTTATCAGGCCTACCGATTTGTATAACAAAACAAAACATATTCTTCAATTTGGGTAAACAATTATCCCATAATGTCGCACTCGTTAAGAAGAAGCATTTGAACGCGATAACCGTGGAAAAAACCTTCTCAATTCCATTTCTTCTTAGGAAATGAAGTTTGTAACTTAATGCGCGGTTGACATTACAATATACCAGATAAATGGAAGATTTTCTGGCAATGGAAATAACTTTTGTGATCAAACCACAATATTAATCCTGCAATTCTCGACGGCTTGGGCTGTGTGGAGGCAATCTTAGCTTTCTTCGACATTTAGATACAAACAAACTTGTTTATTCATTCTCACGTCATAATCCATAAATTATCTGTTTCTTTTGACCTAGATGTTACAGTTATCAACTGGATCTGACGTCAAGGCTGCGTAAACAGGCTAACAGGTTAAATCTCAAACTTACATAGTGAAGTTAATGTACTTTAAACATTTAGCCGGATCTGGAAATTTCATCGATTTAACCAATTACATCGACCGAACCGGAAATCGGATTGCAAGGTTCAGGTCAAAATCTCTGTTACTCTGTCTACCGGGAAATCGGGTTAGCAATTTCTCAAAATATATCGTACAGGTATTTCACGTAAATTGTCGCATCACTCGGACTTTACCAGAAACAATTGGCATTTAATATATCAGTAAACATTGCCCACCAAAACATACCTTTACTCATCGTCATAGAATTGAGTATTTAATTGCATCGAGCCAAAAAATGCATTACCCTGCCTTGTAAGCATTTAATTCACATCATGACCCTTCGTTAATATTATTACGTTAATATTATTAATTATATTACATTATTTTCCCCAAAAATAAGTCGCTCCTCAGTCGCTCATCATTATTCCTTCCTCAGTCAACCCTCATTCACAGTCCAAATTAGAGCCATCTATATATAATTCACACAGGGTTTATTTACAGAAAATTGGTGCACCGATAGTGTAAGTTAATCGTCTGATAAATGATGATTTCGAGCTTGCGCGCTGGCACACAACTACAAAACAAGACAACATACTGTGACAAATGATGATTTCGAGCTTGCGCGCTGGCACACAACTACAAAACAAGAAAACATACTGTGACTGAATGACCAATTCATGGCAGGTGAGTAATCGGCATAGAGCGGCCGCCAATGACTGTGCAAAATTTAAAAAATGTGCACGGGGATGTACAAAACTAACGGCGAGTGGAAGGCAGGACCGACAGGATTGTGCAGACCTCGACCTTACTTGTGATGATGCGAGTGCTCGTCTTTCGCCAAATTAATTTAAACAAACAACAACAACAGCAAAAGTAAATTTTCAGGGTTGCTGCCCTTCAGCCTCAGTTATCACTTCGTCTCTTCTGTCCATCTTGGCTTTCTCTTGTTGCAGGAAAATAAATCAACTTCTTGACTGAGGCAATTAATTTTCATGACTCTCCACAAAGTTACTCCAAAAATCTTCTGTCACAGCCACATGAACGTCGACCCTGTCGTGACGAGCGTCACGACAGTGGGCCGCGGCCGGGCCTCGCGGCGAGGGCCGCGGCCGCCTCCGTTCGTGCACTCTCACGGTACAGTCCCGACTCTCCTCTGCCCCGTACGCAAGTCCGAAAAAGCTTCCCCGTTTGGTCTGGTTTCGCCTCGGGACACTTTTCTGCCGCTTCCATCCCCGGCCGCCGCCCGGGCGCTCGCATTCCTGGGCCGCCCTTCACCCGGCTCCGTCAAAACAAGGGGAGCCGACACCTGTTTTTGTTTTTCTCGGCAGCTGAACCCGGCTGGCAGTGGTCCCAGGCTCCAGCGCAGACTACAGAGACGCTTGTCTCATCCACCGTCCACCACTGGATAGCTTTTGCTGCTAATTATTGAATGTTTTGACGGTGTTGCAAATTTCTGATGTTTGATTGAAAGAAAAAAATGTATCGCATTACACAAGTACTGATGACATTTTCATGGCCAGTTTTGATTTAGAAAGCCTGCTTACAAATATCCCGCTTCAAGAAACTATTGACATCTGCATCAGGTCTCTGTTTTCTACAGCTACTGAAGTTCTTGGAATCACGTATATATATATATATATATATATATATATATATATATATATATATATATATATATATATGTATATATATATATATATATATATATATATATATATATATATATATATATATATATATATATATATATATATATATATATATATATGTATAGATATATATGTATATATATATATATATATATATATATATATATATATATATATATATATATATATATATATATATATGTATATATATGTATATATATATATATATATATATATATATATATATATATATATATATATATATATATATATATATATATATATCCTGGGTCTCTGATCATGGGATCAGAGGAGCGGAGAGACCTGGAGCCAGGGTCTTTGATCTGGGGAGAAGGCCACAGGGCAGACCTGGAGCCAGGGTCTCTGATCAGGGGTTCAGGGGAGCGGGCAGACCTGGAGCCAGGGTTTCTGATCAGGGGTTCAGAGGAGCGGGCAGACCTGGAGCCAGGGTTTCTGATCAGGGGTTCAGAGGAGCGGGCAGACCTGGAGCCAGGGTTTCTGATCAGGGGTTCAGAGGAGCGGGCAGACCTGGAGCCAGGGTTTCTGATCAGGGGTTCAGAGGAGCTGGCAGACCTGGAGCCAGGGTTTCTGATCAGGGGTTCAGAGGAGCGGGCAGACCTGGAGCCAGGGTTTCTGATCAGGGGTTCAGAGGAGCGGGCAGACCTGGAGCCAGGGTCTCTGATCAGGGGAGAAAGGCACAGGGCGCAGAGGCCGTCTCGGTCAGGTCAGAGAAGACCAAGAGAGCGAAAACATTCGAAAGAATCGGGGTGAACCATACAAAGTGTAATTCTTTATCAGTGCTTGCACGTTCAGCTTTCAGGATTGCTACATATGGAGACTACATAGGCTCTATCCCTCGCCCGGGGGGGGGGGGGGCATTTTGACCCTCCCCTGATGTTTTTCAGGAATATCGGGAAAACAGCGGCACGCAGCGCCGCCAAATATCGTACAGCTATTTGGGCATTAATTCCCCACATTGTGTGCATGTTTTGTCACCAGGTCATCTCAGGTCAGGTCATCTGGTCACGTCAAGTGACAAATGTTTGTGGTCGTGCCAAAGCCACAGTCTTTGATTGAGATATTTGAAAGTTGCAGGATTTCATACGATCATAAGTACCTACAATTCGTATATCTTTCGTATAGTTTTCAGTTAGAGGGGTTCATTTTGACCCCCCCCCCCCCCACCAGGGTAAGTTATCTCAGAGGGCCACCGGGGCGCGGGCTATAGATCTGTAGGTACTGCGGCCTCTATTTTCTTCAGAACCCTCGTATCCAGCTGGGTCACCACTGGCCGGGGCACCTGAGTCGCCCCTCCCCAGACACCGTGGGTACCCGAGTCGCCCCTCCCCAACTCGTGGGCACCTGAGCCGCCCCACCCCAGCCACCCTGGGCACCCGAGTCGCCCCTCTCCAGCCACCATGGACACCCGAGTCGCCCCTCCCCAACTCGCGGGCCGGACGCTCCATCTACCGTCAGTTGACCCACGCCGGCCGCACGAGGAGCTGTCGGCCGCCTCTCGCACTATAGCGGCTAGCCTCGCGCAGGCGACGCTCCAATAGGATACCTGGATACACACAGGACTTGACGAACCCCGCAGAAACCCCGCAGTTCAGCTGTTGAGCGGCACACAGAAGAAACATGGCTTCGTTGAATAGTGCTGTGCTGCTACCTTCCCGTGGAACATTTCTCACGAGGTAAGCTCTGACCAGATATTGCTCTGATGTTACGGAACCTCTCTACCCTGCATAGCTACAGTCAGTTAGTTACCAATTAGAGCTAACCCGTCCGCTCCGCTGGACGATCTATGTATACAGGTCAACTGGTGGTGCAAGCCAGTGATAGGGAATTAGGGATTGATAACCCGTACTACCTGTGACGGTGCCATATCGTTTTCTCCTGTTACGAATTGCGCTCCTTACCGTATTCCCCTCCCGATCGCAATGCCCTCCCGTTCGTAATGCCCTCCCTATCGTATTCCCCTACGACGAATTGCCTTATGAGGAATTACCCTCCCGTTCACAATCCCCTCCCGTTCATATTACTCTATTACGAATCGCCCTATGACGAATTACCCTCCCGTTCGCAATCCGCTCCCGTTCATATTGCCCTAATACGAATCACCCTATGACGAATTACCCTCCCGTTTGCAATGCCCTCCCTATCGTATTCCCCTCCTGTTGCATTCCCCTCCCAGTCGTTAGCTAATCCTATCCTAGCCTTCCTAAGGTCGGTATTAGTTTCAAGGCATAGCCACCAGAGTGCTGCAGCCTGCAGTGTCTTGATGGTACTTGGTAGACACCACAGCGTTAAATTTTGCCATCTTACTGTCGCGTACTCTATAAAGAGGAATGAGGATAACCAAATGGAAACCTGATCTCCTGCAAACGTTGATCAAATGGCGTGTGTAGCAAATTGCATCAGCCGTCACAACCGGGACTGAGGTTATGTGTGGCTACTGAGATGCTGATGATTTCAGATCATTGGCGTGTCCAGTGGCGGATCTAGGGTTGGGCAAAATGGGCAATTGGCCCTCCCAAACCGCCTGAAATCAGCGCAAAATTGACACATTTCCTGATATAGAAGACAATCTAAGCAACCTTTTCTAAGGAAAGTTAGCTTTAAATCAGCTAGCAATGCAT
>JAXIVJ010013506.1:0-37008 GCA_036785665.1 Chirona hameri | reverse complement strand
GTTCCCGTCAAAATTGTCGTGGCGTGGCTCTCATTACTGTTCGTTACCGCGAGGATGCAGTGCGTGAGGACCCCACCGTGAGGAACCTTGGCGTAGTGTTCGACAAGTACCTCACCTGGGACTCTCACGTTTCTGCCCTCGTCAAAAAATGCAACGGTATCCTCAATGGCCTGTCCCCACGTGCGTCATCAGATCCCACGTGCGTCATCAGATCCCACCTGATATTATGCCCACCCTTGGTCAATGCCTTGATCATCTCGCACGTCCGATACTGCCTTGCCGTCTATGGCAACGGGTCGGAGAAAACACACAACGCGTTCCAAAAAATCCTGAACTTTGCGATGCGCGTTGTCTCCGGCCGTCGCAAATTTGATCATATATCGGACGTGCGTGAGGAACTGGGCTGGCCTACTGCCCGTCAGCTCTACCAACAGCACTCTATTTAGTTTGCTTGACAAAATACTAGTTACTGGCGAACCGCAAGCTCTCATATTCAGGCCAACATTTCTCTTCGCTCCCGTTCTACTCGTCAGGACACTGATATAGCTCTCTCCCGCGCGTGAGGGACGGAGGCGGGTAGGCGGCGCCTCCTATAAAGCGTCACGCAACTTTTCAACTCTTTACCTCTGGAACTCTGGAACTCGTCACTCGCATCTTTTAGGCATGTACTGTGTAATCATTTAGCTGGGACTGGATGAATATGTGCGTGCGTACGTGTCTGTGTGTGTGTGCGTGTTGTGTGTATGGATGTATGCTTTTTATAATTTGCCGTATGAATCCTGCTTACGAGTGCCTTTTTATCATGTCTCACCTTTTAACGTTATCGACTCGACACTCGGAATAACCATTTTGCGTTTGAGAGTGTTTTAAATGTCAATACATACATACATACATACATACAAGTGGATGCAAAATTCGTAGAGCTAAACGATACGGGAGGAGTTTGCTATTCAAATGGTGAGGCCAAAAAAGATGTTCTCATAAAAAGATGTTCCCCGCTCCAAGGTTTCAGTTTTCTACACACAACGAAAGGGCATTGTAGATTGCAGTCGTAGTTTGCCCGATACATTGTACAATTGTTCCGTTGTTTGGGCACTCAGCTGCCCTTTATGAAACACACCAGACATTTTGGGCCAGGATTTGTACAATTTGTATGTGTAGGTTCGTAGATTTGTTGTTTGTGATTGTAAATTGTAGTTTTTGCTTTATGAAACATATTTGTACAACTACAACTACACAACTACAATCTTACACATACAAAAGTTACTAATCGAGCTTCATGGAAAAGGCTACAGTAAGCAACTTTGAATTGCACGTGACTTTGTCATGTGACTTTGTCAAAACGCCTCTTGCCTGGAAAGGTGCAAGTTTTTCAACGACGCCATCTATTGACGAAATTTTCCTCACGAAGTTGGCAAGCCGGAACGATCGGAACGTTCGGAACGGTTATGTTCGGAACGGTGTTCATATCTTTCTTGCTCGCTGCAGTTGTGTTGACGTCATTAGTGAAAGTGGAAAAGGCAGCTGAATTTTCACCGTGCAGTGTAGCTGCAGAGTGCAGCCACAATTCGCCGTGCTACTGCCCCGGCCCACTGCATGCCAGCGCCACAACAGATTCAACAGCTCCCGACTTTACCTGACCCAGCTGCTTCTCTTGTTGGCGGCAGACGTCGAATTGAACCCAGGACCAGCTCAGACAAGTGGAACACACTTCACGTCGGAACAAACGACATAACACGAATGGGGTCCGAGGTGGTCGCAAAGAGCATATTTAGGTTGGCACAGCAAACGAAGGGACAACACAGGGTACGGAGTGTTTATATATGCAGCTTTCAGTTTATATATGCAATCTCCCAGGAGAGATTGTGGATCGCTCACTTTCAGTAGATCCGAGAGTGTGAACAATCGGCTCCATTCTCTCTGTCTGAAATCGAATGATGTGAGTTTTATCGACTTGCTTCATCAGATGTCCATTTAATGGTCTGGCAAGAGGACGCTACAACACAGCTGGGGCTGCAGTCCAGTGGCGGCGGAAGGTATTTTCGGATGGAAGGGGGGGGGGGGGGGGCAAAGAAACCCAGAACGCCCCCTCGGGTCAAGCGCCCCCCCCCCCCAAAAAAAAAAGAGAGAGAGAAAAAAAATACGAAATGATATCTCCTCGGATTTAGGCCAACATATTATACCAGAAAAAAAACGCCTTTTTGGGCGATGACGGAGCGGGGCGCGCTCTGGTAAAGCGAAAACAGGTTTGAAATATAAAGCGGTACGGGAGCACACGTACGCATTGACTGTGTCCCAATAATGAGTAACATATTGAATAGTTTTACCGTGGTTATACCATAGTGTAATAAATAACAAGTGAAGACACTTCGATTTTTCTGTGTAATGCATTTTCTCCTGCAAGAAGTTCCTTTCGCGCAAATAAAAACAAATGTATGACGATTAATGATGTTTACGACATTTTAGACCAACAGAAATATGCATTTAACAAGTCCACTCCGACTGACAGTTTTGGTATGTTTAATCCAGATGCAACAAATATTACCTTTGCATTAGGTTTTGTGATTTGTATTAGGTAAAATGAAAACAATAACGAAAGTACTATTGACATATTATAAGAAATGAAAATAGCGGCATTCAAACACGAAAAGGCACTGAGCTTCATCAACAACGTATTTCATAAGCCCATGACACTGGATTGTCCTCTGTTTTCGGCAATTTTGATGCATTCAATGTAGAAAGACACCAAATTGCCGTCATGAAGTGCAATAAAAAACATGGGTTCTCAACTGCAAACGAATCAAAGAACGAGGTCTTCAAGGCATAGCGAAATAGCTCTGAGCCCATAAAGATGTACTACGTGCTTCATGAGCTTACAACACTTGATTGTCCTCTGTTTTCGGCAATTTTAATGCATTCGATGTACATTCATTCAATGTCCGTCATAAAATGCAATAAAAACATGGGTTCTCAACTATAAACTTATCAAAGAATGAGATCTTCAAAGCATGGTGAAATAGCACTAGCTTAATCAACAACGCATTTCACAAGCCCATTGCACTTGATTATCCTCTATTTTCGGCAATTTTAATGCATTCGATGTAGAAAGACATTCAATGTCCGTCTTAACACGCGCCCTGGAGGGCCTCAGATAATTACACGCCCTGGAGGGGGGACGGATTTCGCCCCCCACCCATATGATCTCGAAAACCACGCAACGTAGCGACAAGCAGGAAACGACGTTAGATAGCTCGAGACAAGCTCTTTCGAAAGTATTTCCTTATTTTTTTTTCAGGTCAATATTGAGGTCACCAGAGGTCATCAAGGGTCAGATTTTCAAGTTTTCAAGACTTCAGTTCGAACACCCCCAAATATCTCGGGAACTATGATAGTTAGCAGCAAACGGAAAAAAAGCAATCGAAATTCATTGAAAAATGCAATCGACATAGGTGTCCTCAGATTTGAGCTCAGGTCAATAGTTTAGGCTCCAGAGGTCATCGAATGTCAAAAAGGTGATTTTGTTTTCAAAACTGTTTTTCGCAAATAACCTTTTACCTAATAAAGATAAAGCAATAATTTTACGCCATCGCGTGTGTCTTGTCAAAGCGCTTCGAATCATATTCATGGTGACCGGGTTAGGTCAACTGAGAAATTTGACCTCAGGTCAAGGTCAAGTGGTGACCCAAGTTTGTCTTGTTGCATATTGGGAGACGTGTCTCGACGAGACAAACATATTGGTACCATTTTCTCTTCTCTATCTTCATTATGTCGATAGTTATTGATAAAACAGTGTTGGCGGTCACAAAATTGACCTGACCTTAGGTCACCGATATTATAAATCTGAGATAAACAAATTGTTGGTATCTATGATCTTATCAAGTCCTGCAAGATTGAAACCGATCGGCGTAAAACTGTGGCTGTGGTACTACTGCAAACGTTTTGGAGTTGAGGTCATCACGTGACCTGGTCTGGAGACCTGACCTGAGATGACCCGAGGCCAAGAATTTTACATAATGCGGGAAGTTCATTTCTAAACAGGTGTACAAAAAACGGTGGCGCTGCGCGCCGCCGTTTTTGCGTGATTTGTGAAAAACCGGAGGGGTGGGCGGATTTCGCCCCCCCCCCCGTCCAGGGCGCGTGTTAAAGTGCAATAAAAAAACATGGGTTCTCAACTATAAACTTATCAAAGAATGGGATCTTCAAACATAGCGAAATAGCTGAGCCCATAAAGATGTACTACGTGCTTCATGAGCTCACTGCACGTGATTGTCCTTTTTTCGGCAATTTTAATGCATTCATGATAGAAAGACATTCAATGTCAGTCATAAGATGCAATAAAAATCATGGGTTCTCAACTATAAACTAATATAAACACGAGGTCTTCAAACATAGCGAAATAGTTCTGAGCCCATAAAGATGTACTACGTGCTTCATGCGCTCACGGCATTTGATTGTCCTCTGTTTTCGGCAATTTTAATGCATTCATGATAGAAAGACATTCAATATCAGTCATAAGATGCAATAAAAATCATGGGTTCTCAACTATAAACTAATATAAACACGAGGTCTTCAAACATAGCGAAATAGTTCTGAGCCCATAAAGATGTACTACGTGCTTCATGCGCTCACGGCATTTGATTGTCCTCTGTTTTCGGCAATTTTAATGCATTCATGATAGAAAGACATTCAATGTCAGTCATAAGATGCAATAAAAATCATGGGTTCTCAACTATAAACTAATATAAACACGAGGTCTTCAAACATAGCGAAATAGTTCTGAGCCCATAAAGATGTACTACGTGCTTCATGCGCTCACGGCATTTGATTGTCCTCTGTTTTCGGCAATTTTAATGCATTCGTGATAGAAAGACATTCAATGTCAGTCATAAGATGCAATAAAAATCATGGGTTCTCAACTATAAACTAATATAAACACGAGGTCTTCAAACATAGCGAAATAGCTTTGAGCCCATAAAGATGTACTACGTGCTTCATGAACTCACGGCACTTGATTGTCCTCTGTTTTCGACAATTGTAATGCATTCAAGATAGAAAGTCATTCAATGTCCGTCATAAAATGCAATACAAAACATGGGTTCTCAGCCATAAACTTTATCAAATAATTATATTACATACATATAAATATATTTATAATAATATTATTAATAAAATATATATATATATATATATATTCCATAGAAATATATTACATACAGCATAATTTATTACATATAGAGTTTCAAGGGCGTGTTCAGGCGCATAAAAAGGAGGGTGACTGGAATGGTGATGAAGATATACCAGCGATTACGGTACTATAGACGGTTAGCTTATAATGATATATGCACATATGAGGCCAGAAAAGAGATAAAAAGTCATCTTTTGCAGAGGCGCGCTCAGGAATGGAAGAAAGGGGTCATATTATTGCAAGGAAACTAAGAAGCATTGGTCTACAGTGACATAACATACTGCAGTTTTAGGATGAAACACGCACCACAGGGTACTCTACGAACGATTATGAGATAATAGGCGAGTGGAGGTAGGGTTAAAAGGGGGGTAAGTAATGTTAATTGAAGTTGTAAGTGAAATAGTCACTGTTGATTAGTTAATATCATACTAGCGGATAATATACTTATCAAAAGGTCTTGCGCCTCCCCAGTTTGGATCCTGGATGCGCCTATGACGAAATACAATATGCAAAAGGAACTATCTACGATGAGTAACTTATTTATAGTGCTGGGTAGCAACATGCCTGCGGTTAATATTTGTTTCCTATTTGACCTCCCTTTTTCACTAACCTGGTACCGCCTATGGCAACAAAAAATATGATTTATAACTGTTTTGTCTAATGTCACAATGACATATCAATTTCATTTATTTAAAAAAAGTAAAAAAGTAGTTTTATTTCGCATTTACTTCACCCCCATATTGAGTGACCTGCACACGCCTATGATTTTTGAATTTGCAAAAGTCATCACTATATATCAATATCCAATTCAATCTCTATCGATCCCTATCGGTTGCCTTAAAATCGGTTGATAAACATGACAGTTGTGTTGGATCACAAATACCTCTAAAATTTGTTGTTTCCCCCCCCCCCCCTGTTGCCCCCCCTATCAAAACATTTTTTTTTAGAACTGTAGCTCGTGTTGAGGGGAACCCAACGCCGTTTCATTTTTGAAAATCAAACGGGTAGATCTCGAGATCTCCGGGGGCGGAATCCGCCCCCCCCCCCCCTGTTACAAATAGGGGTAGCCAGGACCCTGTTACAAATAGGGTTAAAGAGAAAGACTCTTAAACCCTTTTCTTGTTATTCTATATAAGGCTGTTGTAGCACTTCTATTGTTGACCTAACATTGTTTTGTTTGTTTTAGTTTTAGTTTCTTGCATCTAAGAATCAAATGGTTCAGATCTTCTCTTTCCTTTCTACATAAATCACAAGTATTCTCATCATTACTGGTGGGGTTTCACACGCGCACCACATCGAGGGGAGCAGCGGAGACTGACGCCGTGCTCACGCACCCCGAGGGTGAGGGGAGCTCCCTGAGGGCCTGCTCACTGCCCGGGAGGGCAGCTTCGCAGGCACACACCGGGAGACAAGGGGTGGTTGGGGGGCGGCGGGCAACTTGATCCATCTTTCTTGGCATTCCCTTCACACTCAATCAGTTTCTTTTGTCTTGCTTGCCATAATTTGTAAATATTATCTTTGTTCTTTTCCATTATTTTGGTGTCTTTGTTAAAGAGAAAGACTCTTTAAACCTTTCCTTGTTCTTCTATATAGGGCTGTTGTAGCACTTCTATTGTTGACCTAACATCTTTTAGTTTCTCGCATCTAAGAATAAAATGGCACAGATCTTCTCTTTTTCCTGCTACATAAATCACAAGTATTCTCAGCATTATCAAAACTCCTGTCATTCAATTTCAAAGTGTTTGATCTAGCTTGGTATAAACATACAGATGCTTCAGTGTTATCATATATTGGCTCTTCTTGTACTGCTTCTTTGCTCCTTTTGTATAGCAACAAGCTAGTTTTTTGTTCCAATTCATCTTCTCATTTCTTCTGGTCTCATTTCTGTATTTGTTTCTTAACCCGCGAGTCACGGGGGGGTTAGCCCCCCCCCCCCCCCCCCCCCCCTCCTTAGGAATATTAGGAATATCTCAATAACTGATGGAGACATCGACGCCAAACTTTCAGTACCTTTCCGGGAATCATTTTTACACCTTTTGAGAGAAAAATGAAGAAAAAAATCGTCAGATTTTTTTCTCTCGAGATATAGTGAATTTAATGACGTCACTAAACACGATTTTGACACAAAAATCGGCTAAACTTTGCCAGGCCGTACAAATGGTGCATTTGAAGTAAAATGCAATCGAAAAAACGCTAAAAGGTAGAAAATTGCAAGGGCTACAACCCAGTTATCTCGAAATTGCGAAAATTTTGGTTTTTGACCCCAAAAATTTCAAAAACAATTATCATACCAAATTTCAAAATGATGTCATCTTTTTTGACTGTCATGGCATATAAAGTATGGGTAAATCATGACGTCATATTTTTTAATTGCGTTTTTTGGCTTTTATTGACCGGACACAGGAAAATAAATGCCAGCACTGTTTCTTTTTTAGATAAAACTGATATAGAAACATGCTTTTTTCATTTCTATTTATCAATAAAAAAATTTGACCACCTGAACTTGACCTGAACTTCAACTTGACCTGAACTTGACACTAACTTCACGTAAATGAATCAGGTGGTAAAATGACTACCACTATCGAATTATACGCGTAAAACATCCATAAAACATGTGCTGCATGACTTTCGTAAATATTGTGTTTGTAGTGACCTTTTGTGACCTGACCTTGACCTTGATCTTTTCCAACAATCTCACTTTAGCTCATGTGGGATATGTATCATACCTTTGACAGCACTTTGGGTGATTATAGGCGCAATCGAAGCCCATGGATGGCTAGTATTGTCCATGAATTCAAATACCTCGATTTTGACGTTTGACTTGACCGTGACCTGACATGTGACCTTAGTTTGAATTTTTTAAGTTTGCATTAGGTTTATCTCATTGAGCACTTCCGAATGCCGCCTTGCGCGTCCCGCTACGATCAATGGTTCTTAAGATACCAGGGGGGCTAAAAAACGCCCCCCCCCCGAGTCGTGTTACAGAATATACCCCAGTGACTGCCGGGTTAAGGTCTTGTTTTTCATCCCTTCCAAGCTTGTGATTTCCATGTTAATTTCTTGTAGGTATTTCATGGTATTTTTTTTCGCACCTCGTAGTATTTTCTTCTAACTGTATCCTGATTACCTCCTTAATTAAACCATTTTCCCCCTGAATGCCCTTCGGATATATTGCAGGTGTCCTTCTATTATTAGAGTTTGCATTAATGATGACCCAATTTCCCCCGCAGGGTGCAGTTAGGTGCATATGGTGGTGCTCCCAGTATTTGCCGATAAACTGTATTTTCAGTTTCCTGTAGTTTTTGCACCTCATTTTCATTTAGTGGTGTTACCTTTACTGCATATAAAATGGAAGGCAGTTCCAGAGTCTTCCAATACACTTTTCCAATGAGTAGTTTGTTGCAACACTTGTTAATAATGCCATATGTCATGTTGGCTAACCTTTGTGCCTTCCTCACAACTTCTTTCTTATGTTCTTTAAACAGATTATCATGCCATTTAAACAGATTATCATGCCATTTAAACAGATTATCATGCCATTTAAACATATTATCATGCCATTTAAACAGATTATCAAACAGATATGTTCTTTAGACAGATAGTCAGGATGTAAAAACTTTAAACACTTGTACAAATTATTTCTTATGTTCTAAAAACTACTCTGCTTTTTCTGGGCACCACTTTTCCCCCGAAATATCACATGTGTGTCCTTCCCTTTTTCTTGTAGTTCTTCTCTTAGTTTTCTTTATTCTTTTCTTTCTTCTAGTGACAAGTCTATGGAGATGTATATGTTTATGTATCCATGTCTTTTAAAGTTCAACCGTCTGTTGAATAGTAGCTCTGCTTGTTCACTGTAGTGAAGCTTAAGTAGCATTATTCTGGGATTTTTTCCTTTCGTTTGCTTGGTCTTTCACTACTTTTCTTTGCAGTCTGACAACCTTTTGAACTTCTATCATGTTTGCACCCAGGGCTCCACCAATTTCTTTGAATTTTGTGATGGCATGCTCTTTTTGTTTTTCATTATCTGGGTCTTCACATTCTGTGACAAATCATGTTGGATAAAATAATTGCTCTCATATGACCAGAACCAAAATAATAATGGTTTTTTCTATCTTATTTGTGGAATATTGAATGATGCCTTGATTCCATTACCTACTTCAAATAAGCAAAACATCAATTGTCCAAAACGATTTTGAAGCATCCATGGAAGCAGCAAGTGATGTCATCATGGATGAATGTGGAAACATCTTGTTATTCTTGCATCCTTGTAACAATAGGTACAACAAATATCAGTAGACTATGCAAAGTTGCATGATTATGGAGTACAATTATTCAGACACCACTATCTTCATGTGTAGCAGTCATTGTAACAATCAGAAAATGTGGTGTGTGTTGAAAATGTGCTGTGTGTTGACACAATGTGCTTCGTGTTGACAAAATATGTTGTATGTTTACCAAATGTACCATAGTGCCGATTTTTATAAATATTGTTAGTCAACGAGGCGTGAGAAAAACTTGATTTTTAAAGCAATTGGCCATAAGAGCGCGCAAAAATGGAAGTGAGTTGCCTGGCTCTTTGTCGGTGTCAGCCTCGAGGTTTTTTCACCTCTGGAAACCAAACTCGATTCCAACATTCATCCCCACCTGTACAAGATTGACGATTTTCAGGCTCCATTCACACAATATAGAAACAGACACCGATAAGTCATCGCAATATATTCTCACAGCTGTAAGGCGGATTTGTAAGCAAGAGATAATGGAAGACGAAGAATGCTTCTGGATTAAAATGAAAGTTAAGAGTGTTTCAATCCTAGCTTGCTGCATTTATTTACCCCCAAATCTGAACTCAGAACATACACAGAACTTTCTCACTAAGTTGACAGAAAGCATTATAGCAGCCGAAGCATTTTTGATATTAGGCGACTTAAACGTAGGCAACATATATACCAGTAAGGCGCCGTAGTTGGCGATGAACGAGCGAGCGCGAAGGAAATGTATGACAAATTTTAACTCCATCGGGCAAGTAGTTTCTGAGATTAAATAAAAGAGTGTGCACGTGCGCACGAGCAGAGGCACCCACCCCTGACTTGTGGGAAGGCGGCGGTTGAGGAGTCCTTAACCGTACACCACATTTGAACACAATCGGCTCCGCCGTTCCTGAGATATAAAATAGGGGAGTGCACGTGCGGACGTGCAGAGGCACCCTATCCCTGACTTGTGGGAAGGCGGCAGCTGAGGGGACCCTAACCACACACCACATTCGAACACAATCGGCTCAGCTGTTCCTGAGATACAGAATAGGGGTGTGCACGTGCGCACGTGCAGAGGCACCCCACCCCTGACCTGTGGGAAAGTGGTGGCTGATACACTCACAAAAAATTAACACCTGCGCAGGGTGTCAACACCCCTAGCCCGTGTGATGCCCACACAACCTAGAATACGTCGCCTGGAAGGTGTTTTGTTTAGCACTCAGGGAGGTGTACCGGAACAACCGTGATCGCCGCTGCATGGGGTGTATAGGTTTAACAGAACACCCTTGATAACCGCTGCATGGGGTGTCGAGGTGTCGCAATTCTCATGCGGGGGGTGTCGATTGACGCCTCAGCCGGGCGTATTGCAGGAGTTCGTTCACCACTGGGAGAGGTGTAACGGTCGCCGCTGCTTGGGGTGTCGTGACGTAGACGCATGGCGGGCGGCGGCCGCCGCCGGGCGCCGGCTCAGAGACCTGCCGCAACTAGTAAGGCTAATGCCAATCTGAGCACTCTGACCTGACTCTGACCACTCGCGCCAACCTTCCCAATCTGAGCAACTACAAATTAGTACATTTCCGTGCCAAACCATTGTATTAACAAAACCGTTAATTATTGTAAACATATCCATGTATCAACATCAGCATCACAAATCAGCATCATCAACCATACTCATAAATCATCATAGTTACTATGGATCAACAGTCAGCTACGTATATTCATATGTTTATAGAAGCTTGGTCGGTGCAGCTCCGACCGGATAAGCAATACAATTGGTTGTGACGGAAAGGCACGAAACATATAGACGCTATCATACCTAATGTTTATCGATCACAAATTCACAACTAACTACATTTCTAAGATCAAAAGAACGCAAGAAAGAACGCACTCACAACTCACAATTAGGTACTTATAACTCCGATCACGACAGCACGATTGACAGCCTTTCGCAACTCAACGGCAACTTGAACACTGACAACGGTCGACGCACGCACCCTCAACAACCTGCCGCGGCTGAGGCCGCAGCGTAACTGCGCGGGCGCGGCGGCGCGGCCGGCCGGCGGTGATGTGCGCGCGCAGACAACGCCCTGCCGCCGTCTGCGTGCGTCTACGTCACGACACCCCAAGCAGCGGCGACCGTCACACCTCTGCCAGTGGTGAACGAACTCCTGCAATACGCCCGGCTGAGGCGTCCAACGGCACCCCCTGCATGAGTATTGCGACACCTCGACACCCCACGCAGCGGTGACGTTACGCTTCTCCCAGTGGTGAACGAACTCCCGCAATACGCCCGGCTCAGGCGTCAATCGACATCCCCCGCATGAGCATTGCGACACCTCGACACCCCATGCTGCGGTGACGAACACACAATGCGATGGTGGTCGGCAGTGACACACCACGCAGGTGTCTGACATGGGTGTAGATAGCGAAGCATCAACAATGACACCCCATGCATGAGTACATTTCCAAATTAACCCCTGTGGCAGGAGTTGACACCCGGGTCGTGTGTAGCGATTTTGTGAGTGTAGGTCCCTAACCACACACCAAATTTGAACACAATCGGCTCAGCCGTTGCAGAGTTTTTGCGAGAAAACACCTTTCAACACCCCTCACGCGGCAAGCGCCAGGCGCAGTGGTTGTCACCCACATAAGTCAGCACCGGTCTCAAACAGGGTAGGTTGGATGGGGCTGCTCAGCAAAGACGTCCGTTTGTCAATCGGACGTGTGGTTGCAGATATATGAGCTTCTCAAAGGCGTCGCCACGGGCCGGGCCGTTCATATTCAGATTTGTCCCATATACCACGGAAGGACGAGCGAGCGTAAATAATTCTGACAGGGAGTACACTCATAGAGGGATCACTGTCTTCGCAACAGACTGAAACCCCTATTCTTTGAATTTGACACAATTCATTGACGAACCGACCAGACTGAGCGACAATGTAACACATTTGCATGATCTTATTACCAGTATGGCGCCGCAGTCGGCGATGAACGAGCGAGCGCGAAGGAAATGTATGGGGAATTTCAACTCGATCGGGCAAGTAGTTTCTGATATACCAAAAAGGGTGCGCACGTGCGCACGTGCAGAGGCACACACCTTTGACTTGTGGGAAAGTGGGGGCTGAAAGGTCCTTAACCATACACCAAATGTGAATACAATCGGCTCAGCCGTTCCAGAGATATATAATAGGGGTGTGCACGAGTGCACGTGCAAAGCCATCCCACCCCTGACTTGTGGAAAGGTCCCTAACCACACACCAAATTTGAACACAATCGGCTCAATCGTTCCTGAGATAGAATATGGGTGTGCACGTGCGCACGTGCAGTCACCCACCCCTGATTTGTGTGAAAGTGGCGGCTGAGGGGTCCTTAACCACACACGAAATTTGCACATATTCTGCCCAGCCGTTGCGGAGTTATTGCGAGAAAATACTTATCAACACCCCTCACGCGGTACGCGGCACGCGCAGTGGTAGTTACCCACATGAGTCGGCACTGGTCTCAAACAGGGTAGGTCAGATGGGGCTGCTCAGCAAAGAAGCCCGCTTGTCAATCTGACGTGCGGTTGCAGAGTATGAGCTTCTCAAAAGGCCGCCACGGGCCGGGTCGGGCCGGGCCGCTCATAACCAGATTTTTCCCATACACCACGGAAGAATAAGCGAGCGCTTCGCACTCGCTCGTAATAACATATAATAGAAACTTGATGGTTGAAAGTGGTCTTACCGCCTTTTAAAAAAGGACCACTTCCCAATATATGTTTACATTGCAGTTACCAAGCCATTAACAAAGACATTAACCAAACGTATATGGGACTATGACAAGATGGACGCTAACAAACTTACAAAGACGCTTTTACATATAAGAGATATGTTAAGAGATATGCTATGTTATGTTATGTTATGTTAAGTTATGTTATGTTATGTTATTTTAAGAGATATGCAAGATATGTTAGAAAATAATATTGATGAAGCAACTCAACTGTTTACACATGCAGTTCTGTCTGCAGCATTTGATTCCATACCTGTAAAAACGGTTCACATTCGAACTAAAGACAAACCGTGGGTGACGTGTGAACTTCGCAGAAATATTCGGAAAAGAGATAGGTTATTCAAACATGCTCGTCAAAAACGGACACAACACCACATTTGCTACACATACAGACCAAAACCACTTAGTACAAACCTCTCTACAAGGAGATATCAACGCTATTGAAGCGTATGCCAAACAATGGGCAATAACGTTTAACCCGACACAAACAATACAACAAACATTCAGTATTATAAAAACATATAAGCATCCCAGACTGGTACTCTCAGGACACAACATACCATTAGTTGAAGAGCATTTACCGTACCGTAACGCACACTTAGGGCTCACCATTTCCAAAGACATGCGATTTCAGGCCCATGTAAAAACACATATGAGAAAGGTTAACAAGGCACTCAGTCCATTGTATAAAATAGCACACATCATCCCACGAAACATACCAAATCAAATATATCATCTTTACATACTGCCGTACTTTGACTACTGTGACGCCATATACGACGGACATTTGACGGTTACGGACGAAATAAGGCTTGAGCGACTTCAGAATAGAATAGCCAGACTGGTATCAGGAGCTGAATTCCGAACGTCATCTGAGGCGTTCAGACGTGATTTTGGATGGGAATCACTAACAGCAAGGCGAATAAAACATAAACTCACCTTTTACAGAAAATTAAACTACGAACAAGCATCCGTTCCGGAGTATATAACAACAATCATTCCCGAAACCAGGCAACAGGAAACTGGCAGAACTCTTCGTAACGCACATTCGCAAACACTACCATCCAACCGGACGTCGTCATTAAACAAAATCGTTTATCCCCGACACTACAAGACTATGGAATAGTCTTTCAAAGGCTTTCCATTTAACACGCGCCCTGGAGGGCCTCTGATAATTACACGCCCTGGAGGGGGGCGGATTTCGCCCCCCCCCCCCCCTATGATCTCGAAAACCACGCAACGTAGCGACAAGCGGGAAACGACGTTAGATAGCTCGAGACAAGCTCTTTCGAAAGTATTTCGTTATATTTTTTGTTCAGGTCAATATTGAGGTCACCAGAGGTCATCAAGGGTCAGATTTTCAAGTTTTCAAGACTTCGGTTCGAACACCCCCAAATATCTCGGGAACTATGATAGTTAGCAGCAAACGGAAAAAAGCAATCGAAATTCATTGAAAAATGCAATCGAAATAGGTGTCCTCAGATTTGAGCTCAGGTCAATAGTTTAGGCTCCAGAGGTCATCGAATGTCAAAAAGGTGATTTGTTTTCAAAACTGTTTTCCCAAAATAACCTTTTACCTAATAAAGATAAAGCAATAATTTTTACGCCATCGCGTGTGTCTTGTCAAGGCGCTTCGAATCATATTCATGGTGACCGGGTTAGGTCAACTGAGAAATCTGACCTCAGGTCAAGGTCAAGTGGTGACCTAAGTTGGTCATGTTGCATATTGGGAGACGTGTTTCGACGAGACAAACATATTGGTACCGTTTTCTCTTCTCTATCTTCATTATGTCGATAGTTATTGATAAAACCGTGTTGGCGGTCACAAAATTGACCTGACCTTAGGTCACCAATATTAGAAATCCGAGATAAAAAAATGGTTGGTATCTATGACCGTATGAAGTTCTGCAAGATTGAAACTGATCGGCGTAAAACTGTGGCTGTGGTACTACTGCAAACGTTTTGGAGTTGAGGTCATCACGTGACCTGGTCTGGTGACCTGACCTGAGATGACCTGAGGCCAAGAATTTTACATAATGCGGGAAGTTCATTTCTAAACAGGTATACAAAAAACAGCGGCGCTGCGCGCCGCCGTTTTTGCGCTATCCTCGAAAAACCGGAGGGGTTGGCGGATTTCGCCCCCCCTCCAGGGCGCGTGTTAATAGCGTCAACTAAAACTTGCATGGCAGCCCTTACATAACACTTGAGCGTAGCAAAGCCACCTCGCTTTTACGGATTAGGCACAGTAAGGGACAACCGCCTCCACACAAAATTAAGATTAGACATGTCATGTCTCCACGCACACCAGTACCAAATTATAAAAAAAAACTCTCAGCCCACAGTGCAGATGCGGACACTCATCAGAAAACACGGAACACTTCGTATTGCATTGCATCCACCACCAGCAGCATAGAACACGCATGATCAGCAACATAACACACATTTTACAGAGCGACGTCTCATCCCTTCCAACATCTATTCAACTCGACACATTGTTACACGGCAAAGGCTTAGCCATTACTGAGGGATGCAAGGTTGCTGATGAGTTTCAAAATTTCTTGTTCAAAACAGGTCGATTTGAGCAGTAATCATTTTCATGTTTGGTATCGGTACCATGTGCACATTTATGTTATGTCAGGCATGCCATGCTATGTAATACTATGTACATAATATATGATGTGTTAGTGTGAGTGAGACCTATGTGAGTGTGACCTTGCTTTATGTTATGTCAGGCATGCCATGCTATGTAATACTATGTACATAATATATGTGTTAGTGTGAGTGAGACCTATGTGAGTGTGACCTTGCTGTATGTTATGACAGGCATGCCATGCTATGTAATACTATGTACATAATATATGATGTGTTAGTGTGAGTGAGATCTATGTGAGTGTGACCTTGCTTTCATGTTCAGGATAGGTGCGCTAATTTAAGCTATGCTTTTGCACTGATCCTTTTGTTGTGTTGATCGAATGAACAATTTGACTCGCGAGCTACACAACAAATACATATAGATGATGATGGGTATCAATTAACCGCATGGTGTGTGATTATTTACCTCGGGTCATCTCAGGTCAGGTCACCAGGTTAAGTCAAGTGACCCCACCTCCAAACATATTTGCGGTCGTGCCACAGCTAAAGTGATTGACCAAACTGTTTGAAACTCAGGATGTTATCAGGTCAAAAGTACTTACAATGTGTTTATCTCAAATTTGTCATATCGGTGACCTAAGGTCAGGTCGATTTCGAGACCTCTCCATTATAAGTCAATGGGAAAAATGAAAACACGAGTACATTTTCATAAGAAATGGCTAAATTTGACCAGTTTCCACCATTCTTGTGCCAACCGCAAAACCCCATGTCACATTTCTGTTCTTTAACCCTATTTGTAACAGGGGGGGGGGGCGGATTCCGCCCCTCCCTGATGTTTTTCGCAGATATCTCCAGAACGGCTGGGAGCAGTTCCATTCAATTTTGGTGCTTCTCCAAAAATCGATGTTTACATTGGGTGTCAAAATTTTGAATTCTTAACCTGAACAGAGGCGGTTCCAGGGCACGTTTTTGGGAGGATTCAGCGGCGACAATTTGGCGATAATACGGAAATGCGATCTTCATGGTTTCTTCCTAACTGCCTCAAGTATAAAGGAGTTACATCGGTTTACAGTGATTGAAGCAAGTGCAAATTAGTTGATGTTAATGAAATATCATACAAATGTCATGGCAGAGGCGGTTTCAGGGGCTTGAAAAGGGGAGGTTTCTAGGAAGTATCCAATGCTTGGCGGGAAGCCAATAGAGCAATGTAAGGGGCATTTATAGCTATCAAGATGTAAACGATAGATTCTCCTTCCATTATTTGCATAATTTATTACATATTGAGTTGCAGGGGCGTGTTCAGGCACATGAAAAGGGGTCTGACTGGCATGGTGATGACGATATTCCAGCGATTACGACGCAATAGACGGTTATTTTATAATGATGTATGCGCATAGGAGGAGAGGAGAGGGAGTGACGTCATTTGGTTGCAGAGGCGCGCTCAGGAATGGAAGACAGGGGGTCAGATTATTGCAAAGAAACTAAGATGCATGGGCCTACAATGACATAACATACTGCAGTTTTCGGATGAAACATGCACCACAGGGTGATCTACGAACGATTATAAGATAATAGACGAGTCCAGGAAGGGTAAAAAGGGGGGTAAGCAATGTGAATTGAAGTTGTAAGTGAAATAGTCACTTTTGACTAGTTAGTATCATAATAGCGGATAATATACCTATCAAAAGGTCTTACGCCTCCCCAGTTTTGATCCTGGATACGCCTATGATGATGTACAACATGAAAAAAGGAACTATCTACAATCAGTAACGTGTTTATAGTGCTGGGTAGCCAATTGCCTGCGGTTAATATTTGTTCCTATTTTACCTCTTGACGTCTTGACGAGGCAAACACAATGGTTCAATCGGTTTTACTCTATCATGCTTCTGTCAAAGGTTATTAAAAAACAATTCGGTGATTTGTACAATGTTACAAATTCAATAACATGACGTCATTTGAGAAAACACCGCCTTGGTGATTCTGATACCTAATTTACCACAATTGCAATTAACAACGATTAACTTGGGGTGTGTTTGGCCTAGACATATTTTTTTAAAAAAATACATAAGAATAAGAATATGCTCATACCAAAAGTGAGTCATAACATGACGTCACTTGAATAACAAATCCACACTTATTTTATAATTTAAATACTGCATGTCTCATAAGGCATAAGCGCCAAATATGCCGATGAAGCGCTGCTGTCATATGATCGTGCCCGTTTGTCTAGTTGTCCTGGGTGGAATCATCAGATGAGTGGCGGGCGGCCGGTCCGCTCGTGGTGTAGTAGCCCAATTTGCCGGCCAAGACGAAGTCCGTTTGAGACGTGCCGCGTGTGCTAAGTGAGTCTGCTGCTAGCCGCTCCAGTACTTGCAGGGTTTCCCAGCCCACCTACTTACTAACGATGACCTGAAAGCGGCGCTTGGTCACCCGTCTATACACGCGTATACTAAGATCAGATATCTATACACGCGTATGCTTACTAACGAGGACCTGAAAGCGGCGCTTGGTCACCCGTCTATACACGCGTATACTAAGATCAGATATCTATACACGCGTATGCTTACTAACGAGGACCTGAAAGCGGCGCTTGGTCACCCGTCTATACACGCGTATACTAAGATCAGATATCTATACACGCGTATGCTTACTAACGAGGACCTGAAAGCGGCGCTTGGTCACCCGTCTATACACGCGTATGCTAAGATCAGATATCTATACACGCGTATGCTTACTAACGAGGACCTGAAAGCGGCGCTTGGTCACCCGTCTATACACGCGTATACTAAGATCAGATATCTATACACGCGTATGCTTACTAACGAGGACCTGAAAGCGGCGCTTGGTCACCCGTCTATACACGCGTATGCTAAGATCAGATATCTATACACGCGTATGCTTACTAACGAGGACCTGAAAGCGGCGCTTGGTCACCCGTCTATACACGCGTATGCTAAGATCAGATATCTATACACGCGTATGCTTACTAACGAGGTCCTGAAAGCGGCGCTTGGTCACCCGTCTATACACGCGTATGCTAAAATCAGATATCTATACACGCGTATGCTTACTAACGAGGACCTGAAAGCGGCGCTTGGTCACCCGTTTACACACGCCGCTATTTCGTTATCAAATTCGTGGAATAAAGCTCAAACATTGGGCTCTATACAGCCGCTATGTCGCTGGCAGAATGCAGGCCACACAACGACCACCGCGTATTGCCTCAGGGGCGTCCTGGTCCCCCGGTGAGGACCCCGGGGCGACCCAGCGGGGAGGGGAGACTCGGAGTGGTCAGGAGAGGAGCCGGGAGTGGCAACAGATCAATACTCATCAGCAACGGCCGAGGACCCTCCCAGGCCGGCGACAGGCATGGGGTTGACATTGGTGACAGGTGCGCCGAGACATGGACATTGATGACGGAGACCGAGCATCATTTAAAACATGGACAATATATCAAATGCCTTCTTTGTATTTGCATTGTCTTCGTAAATAACCAAGAAATATCTGCGATTGTATCCGAAAATATTCCAATAATATAGGACATAGATGTAAATGAAAATTTGCCATACATTGCCCAATGCCGAAACATTGCCATTGCCCCACATGACTTTAGCCACAGCCACAACCACAAGCACTGTGCTCTGTGTGCTAGCTCTTTGTTCGGATTGATATAGGCAGAGCTGACACATAGTAGCAGGCTAATATTGACCAAATCCTTTAATTTAGCTGTGTCGCGGTCCTTCCGTAATAAATCCCCAGATAATGCACGTTCAAAACACCGTATTTTTAGCAAACTCGTCTCATTTAGTGCTTTGGGGCGCACTTTTGGAAAACTTCATAAGCAATTACTTACTAGGCGCTCTACGGCACGGGTTTTATTGCTGAAATCTCAATTAAGGGAGGGCCTGAGATGATGAAGGGTTGTTTTATGACGACGCAGTTGGGAGTTACGTGCGCAGTGGGGTTCGGATCACTCGGAGCGACTTACGGCGGATTTGTTGCTTTGAATTTGGACGCCAAGGTGTGTGGCCATAGACTTGCGTACGGCGCGGCGTCCATGTCTGCTTTCCCGCGGTCGGAGGTGAACAAATATACGGATGATTACCAAACGATCTCGGGAAGCTAAATTCGCGCTATCAAAAGCATTGCAAATGCATTTACTTATATAACGTTCCAAGGACCGCAGGCTTGTTTCCGAATACAGCATAAGCACCTTTAAAGGGACATTTCATTACCACCTTACACCTTAACATTATATTTGAGGTGAGATAGCCATTTTGATGGCTTGGCATTGAAATTAAGTATGGTAGCAGTTAACACAACCACAATAATCTAGTCAAAAAGATATTCGAGTTTGATTTTGACATCTGTAAAAATAAGACCCATGTGTATTTGAATAGGGCCTCTGAACCGACAGCTTCGCTCTCTTTACCCAACTCGTAATGATAGTCGACTTGTTTTAGGGTCAGCCTAGGAATATTGTCGTCCTTCATTTCTCGATCCCCGGGTGGTTCGCAATCTACGGGTGGTTCGCTTTTTCTGCGCAATAGATGTCGACAGAAAAACTGTGTCATACATTTGGCGGCACAAAGGACTTCCCTGTTATTTATATAAAAAATCATATGACGTCACCAACCCAACTTTCTGCTTACAACTCAAAGTTTTCCAAGATAAGCAATTTTTCGGAGAAAAAAAGTTAACGAACATGTTCAGCTGACCTCGCCTGACATGTAGACATACAATTAAGTGTGATTCAACAACTTTCAAAAAGTGGGACAGTCCTTTTAATGTTCTGATTTTGTAGCACAGATTCAACAATGTTGTGATCATGTGGTAAGCCTTTGAAGTTCTTTTTAAGTCTCTGGTCTTCATTTTTGTAGCGCACCACCACTGGAGCTGTTGCTCGCCGCTGGTGCTTTGTGGACTAGATTAACTCGTAAATTAATTTTAGCTTCCGTACAAAGCCCGGACTGAGGTGGTCCCGGTGTGGCACAGCCACGTTGTAAACTACTAAAAATGTTTGCATCAGTTAATGAGTAGCGCAAGGTTCTCGTTTCATTTACCATAATTTGTCGTCGAAAAGTAGTTTAAAAAGCACCAACATAGTCCCTTCATGTGGCCAGGTTGTATAATAGGCGTGCAGAGGCCGACATTTTGTGTATTGCTGTGTTGGCATTTGTTAACCCACACCCCGCTGGGGTATTCAGCCGAACGCTGGGGGCATATTCTGCCCCCTCGTTATCTTCCGAACCAATAACCGCAGCGAGACACGCAAGTCGACAATCGAAAGCTCCCAATGAGAGGCATCTAAAAGATACGGGAAATTGTCAAAATAAGGTCACATGTCAGGGCATCGTCAGGTCAAAGGCCAAAACTGAGTTATTTTAGCATGTTGGCCATACTTTCTATCCAAACTTTAACCCGCCATTGACTGGGGAGGGGGGGAGGGGGCGTTTAACCTGATTTATTTTCCCTGATGAATTTTCGCAATAGCTGAAAAAAAACTAATAGTGCTATCAACGTGAAACTTCGGGTACCTTCGTCTACATCATTGTTACGTCTTGTGTGCAAACATGAAGAAATTTTGTCGATTTTTTTATCTCTCTAAAGTTATAGGGAATTTAGTGACGTCACTACACACGAGTTTAACACCAAAATCAGCTAAATTTTGCCCGGCCGTCTCCAAATGCCACATTAGAAGCAAAATGCAATTGAAAAATGCCTAAATATAGCAAATTGCAACGGCTACAAACTGGGTATCTCGGATTTGTGAATATTTTAGTTTTTGAACCCCAAAAACTAAAAAAAACTGTTTTTTTTGGGGGGGGATTATCACAAAATCAAAATGTTCACAAAATATTCAAAACACCGGAAGATATATCAGAGAACCATACCTAGCCAACTACCATACCAAATTTCAAACTGATATCTCCATTGTTGACTAACTTATGACATCTAAAATATGGGTAACTCATGACGTCAAATTTTGAAATTGCGTTTTTTTCTTCTTTTATTGACTAGATACAGAAAAATAAATGCTACCACTGTATTTATGAGACAAAAATGGTCTATCAAAATGCCTTTTTTGTTAAGTAGTTGAAATTGAAATTCTGTTCAATTGAAAATGTTGACCTTCGGTGACCTGACCTTGACCTGAAATTGATATTTACTTCACGTAAATGAAGTCAGGTGGTAAAATGACTGTCACTATCGAATTATACGTGGAAAATAACCCATAAAACATGTGTTGCATCACTTTCGTAGATATTTTGAGCATAGTGACCTTTTGTGACCTGCCCTATTTGTAACAAGCTCCTGGCTACCCCTATTTGTGACAAGGGGGGGGGGCGGATTCCGCCGCCCCGGAGATCTCGAGATCTACGCGTCCGATTTTCAAAAATGAAACGGTGTTTGATTCCCCTCAACACGATCTACATTTCTAAATAATACAAAATCTCAATTTTGAATAGGGGGGCAACAGGGAAGAAAAACTACAAATTTTAGTGATATTTTCGATCCAACATAGCTTTCATGTTTATCGACCGATTTTAACACAACTAATAGGAATCGATAGAGATTGAATTGGAAATTGATATATGACGGTGACGTTTGCAAATTCAAAAATCATAGGCGTGTGCAGGTCACTCAATATGGGGGTGAAGAAAATGCGAAAAAAACAAACATTTTTTGATGTTTTTTATATAAATGAAATAGTATGTGATTGTGACATCAGACAAAACCGTTATAAATCATTTTTTTTGCCATAGGCAGTACCAGGTTATTGAAAAAGGGAGGTCAAATTGGAAAAAAAAATATTAACCGCAGACAAGTTGCTACCCAGCACTATACTGATCGTATAGCGCTATACTATATGTTACTGATCGTAGATAGTTCCTTTTTGCATGTTGTACTTCATCATAGGCGTATCCTGGATCCAAACTGGGGCGGCGCGAGACCTTTTGATAAGTATATTATCCGCTAACTAGCCAACAGTGACTATTTCACTTACAACTTCATTTACATTGTTTACCCCCTTTTTACCATACCTGGACTCGCCTATTATCTTATTATCGTTCGTAGAGTAGCCTGTGGTGCGTGTTTCATCCGAAAACTGCAGTATGTTATGTCATTGTACGCCCATGCCTCTTAGTTTCCTTGCAATAATATGACCCCTTTTCTTCCATTCCTGAGCGCGCCTCTGCAAAAAATGACTTTATTCCCTTTTCTGGCCTGATATGTGCATATATCATTATAAGCTAAACGTCTATTGCGCCGTTATCGCTGGCATATCGTCATCACCATGCCAGTCACCCCTCTTTTCATGTGCCTGAACACGCCCCTGAAACTCTATATGTAATAAATTATGCAAATAATGGAAGCAGAAGCTATCTTTTACATCTTTATAGCTATAAATTCCCCTTACATCGCTCTATTGGCTTCCCGCCAAGCATTGAATACTTCCTGGAACCCCCCCCCCCCTTTTCAAGCCCCTGAAACCGCCTTTGCCATGACATTTTTATGATATTTCATTAACATCAACTCATTTTCACTTGTTTCAATCACCGTAAACCGATGTAACTCCTTCATACTTGAAGAAGTTAGGAAGAAACCGTGAAGATCGCATTTCCGTATTATTGCCAAATGTCGCCTCCGAACCCACCCAAAACTGTGCCCTGGAACCGCCTCTGTTCAGGTTAAGAACTCAAAATTTTGACTCCAAATGCGGTATTCATTTCTATGAAAATTCCCCAAATTTCATGGGCCTGCTCCCAGCCATTCTGGAGATATCTGCGAAAAAGATGAGGGGGGGGGGGAATCCGCCCCCCCCCCCCTCCTGTTACTAATAGGGTTAAAGGGAATGTTTCACCTTTGTATTGGTTTTGAACTGAGATAGCCATTATCTTTGCCCGTTATTGAAATGTCTAAATTATTAAAGTCATTTTCCCCAAAACTTATCCGTTTTTAAGCAATTGAATTTCGAATTTGCAAAATGGGGTCTAGGCTTGTGCCGCCGCAGATTGGGTGACAGCCACTTCAAGTTTGAAGTCAGACGGCCTGTATTTCTGGAACCTTGGCTGGGTTACCGAGTACGCGATAACGCGATACGGCCAACGCGATAGGTTGAGGCCCACGTTAAGGTTTTTCGCGTTGTTTGAAGTCTCAGTTATGGATTAATTGCTTGTTTTTAATAAATAATAAATATTGAGCTATCACAATGCCTCGCACATGTCATTGTGTTATGTGCGGGAGAAGACACAGTTCCACAATGTTTGTATTTAAGTCGCCAGAATTGTCTGAAACGATTGTGCCATATCATAATAGCGTAAAAGTTTTATCTATAGCTCTCTATAGCTCAATAATGACGTCATCATCCCAAATAAAAATAAAAACTTAATTTGTATAAAGTTAAGTGACTTCCCGATATAAAAATATCACCATCGTTTTCAGCAGCACTTACTTCATATTTTCGACTACAACCAGCGTGTATTTGACAACTTTCAGAAAGGTGAAACATTCCATTTAAGGCTGAAACACAGCTCTTTCGCACGCAAATCGCGTCTCACAACTCCCATTGAAATACACGTAACATTTTTCGCTCGCATCTCGTCTCTCATCTCGCAATTCTGGTGCGAAATCGCGGCAAGATCTCGCTTCCGAATCGCGGGTCTCGCGGCGACACACATCTCGCATGCGAAAGAGTTGACTCTAGGTCAACTTTTCCGCAGGATTTGCGTGCAAGACGAGATTTTAGAGCGAGACGGCACAGACGCGAGACGCGATTGCTTACGAGATGCGATTGGCCTGCGAGACGCAAAATGTGCTGTGGTTCACCCTTTAGATTGAGATTATTATCGCGCGAAGTGCTCTCAAAGGCATGCATCTCAGGCGTGCATCTCCCACATAAGCAAAAGTGAAATTGTAAGCAAAGGTCAATGTCAAGGTCAAGGTCAGGCCACAAAAGGTCACTGTGCCCAAAATATCTACGAAAGTCATGCAACATATGTTTTATGGGTTATTGTACACGTATAATTATATGGTAGCAGCCATTTTCACAACCTGACCCCATATAATGTCAAGGTCAGGTCTCAAGGTCAAAATGTGAAAATGATTAAACTAAATAAAAAAGGCATGTTTCTAGACAAGTTTGGTCTCAGAAATACAGCGGTGTTATTTATTTGTCTGTATCTGGTCACGAAAAGACACAAAAAAACGCAACTTAAAACAATGACGTCATGAGTTACTTATACTTCGGGAGCCATAAGTCAGAAAAAATAAAGTTTTTTTTTTTAAAATATGGTTTTGGTATCGTCCATACTTGGCTCTCTAATATATATTCCGTGTTTTGAATATCTTCAACAACAAAAATGTAGAAATTTACCGGAAAAACATTTTGTAAAGTTTTTGGAGTTAACCCTGTCTGACTGTCGGGCTAAAAAAAACGAATCTATAGGGGCGGCCTATTCGGCCGCCCTTCATATCTTCGTATGAGTATCTTCGTATCTCGGAAACCGCTGCACCGATTCTCCCCGGAAAAGCGGCATTCGATTCCTTTGGAGCATGCTCCTTTCCGAGATACGAAGGAGGGGCCGAATAGGCCGCCCCTATATATTCGTTTTTACATGGACCACATTCCTATATTCATAAATATTCCAAATGTTATCATGGGCGGATACATGTAGCAAAAAAAGGGGGAACACATGCATTTTAGATTATTTTCCCTGGGATGTTGTTTGAATGCAATGTTTTCATGTTGTTGGATTTCGCCACCTAATTGTTTGTTCTAACACATACTCTTTTTCAAGTTGGGGAAATTAACCCAATGGCGTTCTCAGGCAATTACAAAGGGGTGTATATACAAATGTCACTATAATATTGTTGCCGCTTTGATTTAAGTTTTAGATGCTTATAAATATATGTGTATGCATGATAAAGTAAATTATGGCAGTTTGCATTTGTGCAGTGGCGTGCTCAGGAGGAGAAGGGGGGGGGGGGATTTAGCCTTGTCTTTTATTATTTTTATTTTTGCTTATTTATATATTTTGCTATGTAGTGTTACGCCATGGGTCCACAATTCCCTTAATTTCATCTCTGGGAACGCCTATGTCCCAAAATACAATTGCGATTTATGCAGATGATATTGTATGAAATTGCCCACTGCAAAATAACGTTCAGGGGCACTAAACACAATGCGTGTGAACGGAGTCAAACACATGCCCCCAAAATTTGTCCCTGGAGTCGCCCTGGGGACCCCCCCCCCCCCCCCAAAAAAAAAAAAGAGAAAAAAAGAAGAAAAACGTGTGCAAGGCATTGCTAAAATAGGTCACCAAGTTTTAAGGTGATATCTTGTGCTATGTAGTTACACGTTGTGGGTCCACAACTCCCCCTAATTTCATCTCTGGAGCCGCCCATAACATTGGACCATGCGCTTGCGTCCCATCCATGGAACCGCCTATGCCACAACATACTATTGTGATCCATGCAGATGATATTATACGAGATAGTCTACCGCGAAATAACGTTTTGAGGTATTAAACACAATGTGTGTGTACACATGCCCCCCCCCCCCCCCAAAAAAAAAAACGTTCCTGGAGTCGCCTGTGGGCAACCCTCCCCAAAAAAATGACACAAGGCGTGCATAGAACAGATAAGAAGGTTTACTGAGTTCGGAATTCTTATCTTTGAGATTTCTATGAAATACCACTGACCCAAAATAGCTCCCAAAATACGTCCCTGAAGGCGCCCATGCGCAATAAGAAAAGTAAAAATGTTCAACATGTCTACAAAAAGCAGTAAAGAAATATATGAAAGTCGTAGGCTCGTATCTACAACGGTTAGAGAATGGGAACTGATTCCCTTTGAAATCCGAGTCACGCTGAAAACCAAAACATCCCCCCCCAAAAAAACACACACCTGAAGCCGCCCCTGGTGAGCTGACAATTTTGAAAATTTTCAATTGTGCCCAATGAATATTTAGGAAAATTCCAAAAGTTTGATGACCGTATCTTTACTCGTTTGGGGAGAGGCGCGGACAAACCTTAAACCGCGACTTACTGGGGGGCTATTTTTTGCCCCCCCCCCCTCCCGTTATTTTGCAATAACTCCTAAACAAACACAGGTAACGTCACCAAACTTGCAGTACCTTCTTTCACATCAAGTCTACACAGGTTGGCAAAAGTCAAACTATGAGGCTATGATAGGTCGACCGGGAATGACGTTAGAGTGACGGCATGTTCTTCGGTTTTTGTTGCAAAATAATGGTTTGCGGACAACGCTGTCAAAGGTACGATGTTTGAAATAAACTAAATTGGCTTAAATAAAATTACTAACAATAGACCGGGCTATCAAACTGCTATCTCGGAATTTTGAATCTTTTAAAATTCAAAATTTCAAGAAATCCAAATACATTTTTTTTTTAAATAAAAATTTCAAGAAAAAATCCGAATTATCCCAAAACCAGAATTTATGTGACAGAGACGTATGCGGTGAATATGTGTACCAAATTTAAAGTCGATATCTTCAAAAATAACTTAGTTATGACCTTTAAATGACCAAAATCGACCACCTCTCACAGCATTACTATGCATACAAAACGCTTTTCCATTTTTGCTTTTTACTTCTATTCATATGGAACAAACAATGTTTTAATGTCATTTTTAGCCTTCCAGACGAAAAACAAACCCATACACATGTGTTACAACGCCTAATGACCGTCATCTGCAGTTTGACATCGAGACCTCGGATGACCTTGACCTGACCCAAGGTATAATCAGCTTAGAACTGTACTAAGAAGTGTCAGACACGAATCACTACACGACTTCAATCGACGACTAGTACCGATTTCGACTGCTTATCTATATCGCATTTACGCGACAATTCCATCCGATCGAGACCTTTTGACACGAGCCAAACATTTGTGCTTGACCTGACATGTGACGTCATCGGTGACCCCCAGGTCAACAATATTATGTTCGCCTCTATAAATTTCCCAGGGCCTCTCCAATGCGCCTACGTGAATTTTTACATTCGGTCCAGTGTTCCGGAGATCCGAGGGGGGGGGCGGCAAAAAAAAAACGTAGGTCGCGTTATGAAATATACCCCAGTAACTCGCGGGTTAATTAAGGGGGTCTCGTTTTTACACGAGATAGTCCACCGCGAGAATAACGTTTTGAGTTACTAAAACACCCAATGTGGTGTGTACACATGCCCCCCCGCCCCCCCAAAAAAAAAACGTCCCCGAGTCACCTGTGGGCAGACCCAATTTTTTTTTTTTAAAAGTCACACATGGGCGTGCATAGAACAGATAAGAAGTTTACTGAGTTCGGAATTCTTATCTTTGAGATTTCGATGAAAATACCACTAGACTCGAAATGGCTCCAACAATACGTGCTCCGAAGGCGCCCATGAGCGAATAAAAAAAAATGCTCAACTAGTCTATAAAAAGCAGTAAAAGCAATATGTGAAAGTCGTAGGCTCGTATCTACAACGGTTAGAGAATGGGAACTGAGATTCCCTTTGAAATCCGAGTCACGCTGAAAACCAAAACATCACCCCCCCCCAAAAAAAAACACACACCTGAAGCCGCCCCTGGTGAGCTGACAATTTTGAAAAATTTTCAATTGTGCCCAATGAATATTTAGGAAAATTCCAAAAGTTTGATGACCGTATCTTTACTCGTTTGGGGAGAGAGCGACAAACCCTAACCCGCGACACTACTGGGGGCTGGGCTATTGTTTTGCCCCCCCCCCTCCCGTTATTTTGCAATAACTCCTCGCAAAACGACACAGTGATATCGTCTCCAACACTGCATGTACCTTCTTTCACAATCATTCTACACATGTTGGCGATAGGAAAAATATGAGGCCACGTTAGGTCGCCGGGAATGACGTCAGAGTGACGTCATGTTCTTCGGTTTGTGTGCAAAATAATAGTTTGCGGACAACGCTGTCAAAGTACGATGTTTGAGATAAACTCATTTAGCTTAAATCAAATTACTCACAATAGACCGGCTCATCAACTGCTGTCTCGGATTTGTATAGTTTTTTTAATTCAAAATTTTGAGAAATCCAAATATATGTATTTTGTTTTCACAAAAATTCAAGAAAATAATCAAATTATCAAAAAAAACGAAATATTTGATAGAGACGTGTGCGGTGAATATGAGTACCAATCTTGAATTTGATATCTTCAAACATGACTATGTTATGATCTTTAAATTACCAAAATCGACCACCTCTCACAGCATACTATGCTAAAAAACACATTTCCATTTTTGCTTTTTACTTCTATTCACATGGAACAAACGAATGTTTATAAGGTAATTTTAGCGTTCTAGACGAAAAACAAACCCATAAACATGTGTCTTACAAAACACCATAATGACCGTAATCTAGCAATTTGACTTCGTGCCCTCGGATGACCTTGACCTGACCCGAGGTCAGAAACAGCTTAGAAAAGGTACTTAGAAGTGTCAGACACACGAATCATCTCGAATTTATCGACAGCTTACTGCGTTAATATCGCATTTTCGCGCGACAATTCCATCCAACGAGACCTTTTGACACACGGTGCAAACAATTTTGTGTACTTGACCTGATCTGTGACGTCATCGGTGACCCAGCAAGGTCAACAATATTTATGTTTCCAATCGATAAATTTCCCAGGGCTATCGAATGCCGTTTGAATTTTTACATTCGGTCAAGTAGTTCCGGAGATCTTGCAGTGGGGGGGGGGGTGGGGGGGCGACAAAAAATAGCCCCCCAGCAAGTTGCGTTATGAAAGAAAAAACCCCCTGAAAATCCGAGATGACCAATTTAAAGGGAAGTTATTTTCTTTCTGTTGACGATTTTTGTACAATTGGCATCAAAAATAGATTTCTACGGTTTTCAACACATGTATCGTTTTTCCACCAAAAATGGCATGACAACGTCATTAAAGTAACGTCAATATTTCCCAACAGTATCTACATCAATTTCATTGAGAATTCGTAGAGAGGTAGAATTAATGAAGGCAGATAATTTATGGATGATAGGATAAGGATAATGATAGGATAATTGATAGGATGATTGATGTAGTAGGATAAGGTACTCTAAGTTTCACGTCGATATCTATTACGTTTTCAAGTTATTGAGAAGATGTCTTTTTATGGGTGGTGTACTTGGAGTTTGAGGCGCCCCAATACACCACCAAACAAAAATACATTGTTTCTGGTTGTAATTTTGTTTCTCGGCACCCACATTTCCATAGTTGGAATTCACATGTTTAGCATCATTGAGGCATCAGCAATTATTTGGTTTGCAACGTTCTTGCATTGTACCCTGTTGCGTTCTCTCACGCATTTGCCGCCAACTGGTCTGCCAGACTGGTCTGTCTGCTGGTCTGTGGTCTGTCAGCCGGTCTGTGGTCTGTCAGTCGGTCTCTGGTATGTCACGCTGGTCTCTGGTATGTCAGCTGGTCTGTGGTCTGTCCTGCTGTCTGTGGTCTGTCTGCTGGTCTGTGGTCTCTGTCTGCTGGTCTCAGGGTATGTCTGCTGGTCTGTGGTCTGTCTGCTGGTCTGTGGTCTGTCTGCTGGTCTGTGGTCTGTCTGCTGGTCTGTGGTATGTCAGCTGGTCTGTGCTGTCTGTCAGCCGGTATCTGGTCTGTCTGCTGGTCTGTGGTCTGTCTGCCGGTCTGTGGTATGTCAGCCGGTCTCTGGTATGTCTGCCGGTATGTGGTCTGTCTGCCGGGTCTGTGGTCTGTCTGCTGCTCTGTGGAGTTTGTCTGCCGGTCAGTGGTCTGTCTGCCGGTCTGTGGTCTGTCTGCTGGTTATAGCCGGTCTGTCTGCTGGTCAGTCGGTCTCTGGTATGTCTGTCTGCCTGTCAGCCGGTCTCTGGTATGTCAGCCGGTCTCTGGTATGTCTGCCGTCTGTGGTCTGTCTGCTGGTCGTGGTATGTCTGCCGGTATGTGGTCTATCTGCTGGTCTGTGGTCTGTCTGCTGGTCTGTGGTCTGTCTGCTTGTATGTAGTCTGTCTACTGGTCCTGTGGCCTGTCAGCTGGTCTGTGGTCTGTCTGCTGGTCTGTGTCTGTCTGCTGGTATGTGGTCTGTCTGCTGGTCTGTGGTCTGTCTGCTGGTCTGGTGGTACTGTCAGCCGGTCTCTGGTATGTCAGCCGGTCTCTGGTATGGTCAGCTGGTCTGTGGTCTGTCAGCACGGTCTCTAGTATGTCAGCTGGTCTGCGGTCTGTCAGCCGGTCTCTGGTATGTCAGCCGGTCTCTGGTATGTCAGCCGGTCTCTGGTATGTCAGCCGGTCTCTGGTATGTCAGCCGGTCTCTGGAGTCAGCCGGTCTGTGGTCTGTCAGCTGGTCTGTGGCCTGTCAGCCGGTCTCTGGTCTGTCTGCTGGGCTGTGGTCTGTCAGCCTGGTCTGTGGTCTGTCAGGTGGTCTGTGGTCTGTCTGCTGGTCTGTGGTATGTCAGCTGGTCTGTGGTGTGTCTGCTGGGTATGTGGCCTGTCAGCCGTCTCTAGTATGTCAGCTGGTAAGCGGTATGTCAGCACGGTCTGTCACCTAGCAAGTTATCCATATACCACAGTCAACCATAGCATCCCATGTAAAATTAATATGTTGGGTTGTGAAAATGTGTAGCATGTTCATAGTTTTGCACATGCTCATATCACAGCAACGTCCACTTTAGGCATATTCTATGATATTATCATGCCTATTTGGGATTCCATCCGGGACACTGCAGAACAATGTTGCTTGGGTTAAACCAGTAATATTCACTCCGAAGGTAAGATACATCTCGATAGTCTACAGAATACTTGTCCCTTTCACAGTGCTCATCAAATAAAAACGCATTTTGGTGGTGGCACTTTAAAGCTGCCAAGGCTTCGAAGGGTTTGATAAATGCAAGACCATCATCCCGAGATCACAATATCTCGGCTTCGATTTCTCGACACTCAAAGTGTCCCATAAATCTTCAATAACTCACTATGAAAAGCTCCCGGTTTGGTGGTGTTCGATAGACGTTGGTCGCCTCTGTATCGAAGACATGCACAGCAGCCGAACACTGACACAGCTATGCATTGCACAACATTTTTGAAACGCTGTGTGTGAGAAATTCGCGACTTTGCGACACTCACTAGAGATTCGCGACACTCACCTAGAGTTTCAAAGTCAAAACTACGGCGCCGGCGCTGGGCAAATTCATGGCCTGCGTGCCTGGTGGCTACCCTGTATGCCATGCTAACTGCCAACTAACTGCTAACTGGGGTACCTGCCATGCTAGGCCCTAAGTTGTGCTTGATTATGCCCAAAATAATGCATTCAGTAGGTATACAAATGCGGTGCATGTGCACGTGCTTTTGTAAACTCAACTCATGTTATATAATAAGTTATTTTGAAATATAGGTAACGACTTAACCATGCGAGTGGCGGTACAGTGCATGGTTTTCGATTTTCCGAATGTTTTACTTCTACATCTGCAGTAAAAGCGGAAGGTTGTAAGTGCTCACGTCTTTAAACGGAAATGGCATACAATACATTTCCCGGGCCCCGTGGAATGAGAACATCGAACGGCGAATCCTATAGGGTGATATCCTGTTCCCTGTGTCATCAGATCTCGTCTATGACTACCCACCCGATATCGCCTCTCAGACAAGGAAGCAGAGCCGACCCACCCGACACCGGTCTCCTGTCGCCCTCTTCATTGCCGTCTAATGACGGTGAAAAATGTCCCCGGCGAGCAGGCCAGGCCCAGATTCCCGCTTAATCAGCGGCGAGGTATATGCCCGGGGTCGGCCGCCGGCGCCGCGGAGCAGAGCGTCATTATTCTGACTGCTCCACCGGCCGCCGCCTGCCCGTGTGCCGTGTACTCACGAACAGGGAAAGGGCACCCGCCTGTCAGCCGTGGCAGGGACAAAGAGTGGGCTCAGCTCAGGTCGGAAGATCCGCCAGGTCATGTGGAAGATTTGCGCTTGCTGTGATGTGGTTGCAGTATTGAGAAGGCGTGGAGCGTGATGTGCTAGCTTGTTTGAGGAGATTCTGTTCGTGAGCCATCGTAGTATTGTATGGCTTGGTTTTATTTGACGACGCGCTCTGAAGGTCAAACCATGTGTATTGTGTACGAACTGTTTGTCCCCATGCAAAGCAGCGCTCCTTGGTAATAACACCGTCTCATTACGGTTAAGAGCCGCATCAAATTTGGTCTACAAATACAATGTCATGTTATAATTCTCCCTCGCAGCTACGACGTTTTCCATCGCTATCAGTTTGTTAAGATGTCTCATTGAATTGGTCCTCCCAGATCCTGCAGTATCGAACATGCCGTCTCCGGATAGCCCGTTAGCGCCAGCCTATCACCCTGCGCGGCCTCGAAGCACCGCTTTGCTCCGCTCTTCCAACCTCACTCTCCGCTATCCGGAAACCGTATTCTGCTGACCTTTGGCGACATTTTCGGTGACCTTTGGGCGGGCTCCCCCTGACGATATCACGCCAGTAACTGTTGATGTGGCTGGCCATAATTGGATGGGCGCTGCTAATTTGCGGTAGGAAATGCAAACGTTGGTCGGCTTAACCCTCGCCCTAGGGGGGGGGGGGGCTGACTGCCCCCCCCCCTGAGGTTTTTCTTGAATAACTTTTTACACATGCAGTGCATCTTGCTGCAATTTTGGCAGCTGAGTTTACAAACAATTATACGTATGCTCTGTTAAAATTTAATTGAAAATTGGTGTAAGTAGTTTGGGAGATAATCATGTTTTGATGACGTCATGTTGGTAAAAAATGAGAAATGTTTGAAAAATCGTAGAGACAGAATTTGAAAGAAAATTGTAAACTCAATTCACTAAAGATACAAAATGGCATTCTCTTTAAAATGGAAATCTCGGATTTCAAAAATTGGGGTTTTGACCCCTAAAAACTAAAAAATCCCCACAAAATCAATATTTTCAAAGATATTAAAAAACGGAATATATGTGAGAGGCTGAGGATGGACAGCACCAATACCAATTTCAAAGCAATATCTTCATTTTTGACTGAGTGATGGCTCCCTAAGTGTAAGAAACTGTAACGGTCATTTTTTTTAATAACTCTTTTTTTACCTTTTTTTGACAACATATGAACAATAATTACCTCTTTTTGCATTTCTGAGCCAAAACTGGTCTAGGAACATTGACCTTTTTATTTAGATTTATCAATTTCTAATTTTGAGGTTTTCTGAAGAGGCATAATCGCAGTTCTGGACGTGTTAAATCCGAGGTCAGTTCACTAGAACTGAAGGTCTCCCGTTGACCTGAAACCTAAAAATCGTAATACTGTTAGATTCCTCTCATGAGAGGCAACATTGCTGGTTCTTACCGCATTGCTCTAAGTTGCTTGGTTTGGAAGTTAACAGGGGGCCTGTCAGCCCCCCGTAGGGCGAAGTGAAAAAGTTTCCGTAGGGCGAGGGTTAAAGGTAATAGCACACCTTGGGAAAAGTACGTGGAACGATAGAAAAGAGTGTCCTGATTACGGTTGTTTTCGTTTTTTGCGAGACAAAAGTACCAAGTTTGTCATAATTGGGGACAAATATTGATATTAATACATATAACGTCACAATAATCTTGCGTCAACCAAAACGAGTAGTGACGTCATACCCGGCAAAAGCCTATCCTTTGAATCAGAATATGTAAGCAACACTAACAACCTCATTCGCCGGGTCGCGACTCGCGAGTTAATATTGGTCGCGATTGAAAATGTGTGATGTTTACACTATGACCTTGTATGAGTAGAGTTGGAGTGGCGTTGCGTGAACACATACCCATAATGTCATGTGCATAAATAAATGTGATATACCTACCCACAAATGTGTGCTATATGTGTGTTCATCGGCTATGTGATGGATGTAAATAAATATTGCAGCTACCGGCACTAGCCACCCATCAACAAAGCTGTGCCTTTTCAAGGACGAGTGTGGACATTATTGTTCAATTAGCAATCCAATGAAAATTGACAAAGTCTATAGCCAATAGATATTTCGAGCTAAGCGGCACTTCGCATCTATTGGTAAGTTTGAATGGAAATCGGTTCACAATTGATAGAGGTAATTACTTTAAAACTGTAACCACAGGCAGAACTGACCCATAATGTATCGCAATTACAGGTACATGTGCTTCTATGGCGGAGAATATTGCACAGCTACCCGTACGAGCCACCCTTCAAAAGGTGTGCCTTTTCAAGACGAGTGTCGGTATTATTTTCAATGTGAAGTTCAATGAAAATTGACAAAGTTATGGCTAATAATAATTTCTAGCTCATGAACACATGATGCGTTTCGGTGGCGGCCGGTCCAAATAGCGAAAACGCTGTTCTATTACCCTGGCGAAAACGAATTGCGGTAGGAATACTAATGACGTATGCGAAACGTCACAAGATTTGTTCCTTTAAAATATGACCAAACATACCCAACGGTTTTTGCGTTGAAACTCAGAAACTAGGTCGTTTTGGAAGGACAAATTTCAGATTTGGAGATTACTCAGTACTCCCGACTATCTGGCTATCTCAGTTAAAATAGAATGTTAAAGGTGTACTATTCCCTTTAAACACATCGCCCGGCCTGCGATGTTCGGGGGACCACTCAGGGATATGACGGACGGCTGTTCAGTGGTCGGATATGACGGACGCTGTTCAGTTGTCGGATATGACGGACGCTGTTCGTTGGTCGGATATGACGGACGCTGTTCAGTGTGGTCGGATATGACGGACGTTGTTCAGCTTGGTCGGATATGACGGACGCTGTTCAGTTGGTCGGATATGAAAGGAACGCTGTTCAGTTGGTCGGATATGACGACGCTGTTCAGTTGGTCGGATATGACGGACGCTGTTTCAGTTGGTCGGACACGCTGTCAGGGATATGACGGACGCTGTTCAGTTGGTCGGATATGACGGACGCTGTTCAGTTGTTCGGGATATGACGGACGCTGTTCAGTTGGTCGGATCATGAAGAACGCTGTTCAGTTGGTCGGATATGACGGACGTTGTTCAGTTGGTCGGATATGGACGGACGCTGTTCAGTTGGTCGGATATGACGGACGCTGTTCAGTTGGTCGCACACGAACATTGAACGTTGAGCAAACGGCTCAGCTGCTCTTTGTTGTTGCAAACGGAGGTCACGGAATGGCGGTCCACACAATGCAGTTTATGGTCTTATTGTGGTTGGGTTACGTGTACTTGTGGTTGGGTTACGTGTATACTGGTCGAGGCATATGGCAGAATCTACTGCAAACTGCAAGCCTCTGTGAAAGCATTTTCTTGTTTATTTCTTGTATTAAAGCAGACTGGTTTATTTGTTGCTGAGAAGCGAGCAGAGGCTTCCAGGGCGACTTTGCTCGATTTAAGCAGCGGAAAGTCGCTAGTAACTTATGCCTAGCTCCCTTAAACCAGCCGAGCTCCTCACTGCCGGCTACTGGTATCAGTCAGCCTGCATCACACAGTCGCCCGCCCAGACCTGTTGTCATTCGAGTCAGCCAGTCGAACCGCCGAGTCCCCGCCTCTCGCTCAGCAGGTAAGACCTCACCGAGCTCGTAAAGGCCAACTATCGGCCGGGCCGGCGGCAGAGCTCAAATTTATGTCACATTCCGCCGATACTCGGCCGTATTTCATGGCAGCGAAATTATTCTCCAGGCCGGAAGCAAGTCTTCTGCAAAAAGTCAGCGAGCTGTCTTTGTTTCGCGGCGTTGGCGGCGCAGCGGCGACGGTAACGGCGCGGCGCTGCTGAATATGGCGACCCCCTCCGCGCCGCTAACCCCTCGAGCTCCAGACGAGTGCTATCGCGGCCTCTGTCACGCTGCCGCCGATGGGGCGCGATGAATTCAAACCTGTGCAAACATTTCTGCCGGGGCGGCCGGGTGAGGCGGGGGATGGAGAGAGGGAGGGCAGGAGGGGCGGGAGGGGGGGGGGGGGAGGCGGCGTGTCTGCCGAAGGATCACAGGCAGCTGCAGTGGAGTAGAAGGGGAGAGAGAGACTATTCAACAGAGATGCACATTCTGAGGTCGACCCGCGCGCAGTATACCCAGCCATTCCGCTTCGAACGTGCTAGCTACTAGTTACAACCCAGACATACCTTAATGGAATTCGACTGATAAGCCAAAATATCCGACTCAGGTGCCTTGAAACACTGATGCAACGACGTAACCGAGTATTAATTGGCGTGCTGAACCTTGCCAATAGTTTTGCTTTGCTAAGCGTCCGTGGGCACTAGCGGATTC